>APFE031196179.1:0-88321 GCA_000404065.3 Pinus taeda | reverse complement strand
CCTTCAACTGTCGAGGTTTAGCTAGCCCTGGTAAAAAAACTAGCTATGAGAAGACTTTTTTCATTGGTTACAGTTGACATCATATTTCTACAAGAAACCCTAAGCATGTCCAGCACTATTATCCCTCTATTGGAATCATGGTTGCCTAGTTGGTCATTCCATGCACTGGACATTTCAGGTCGTTCTGGAGGCATTGCTCTGGGAGTTAAGAATCGCACCATTGAATTGAAGAGGGTTTGGGGGGGAATCAGACACTTGGGGGCTGACATATACTCTGCCACCTTAGAGGTAGAATACAAAATTATCAATGTATATGGCCCTTGTCATGACAGGGCTAATTTCTAGAGGAAATTGCTTAACTCCTCAAATCTAAAAAGACAATATCATCCTGGGAGGGGACCTAAATTTCTCTATTGGTTTCATGGAATCTTGGGGTCAAGAGGCTCAGGTAGATGGGCTATCTCATTTTTTTTCAAACCTCTTGGAGGATCACAACTGGATTTACATCCCCTCTGCAAAGGTTCAATACACCTGGAGGAATAATATAATTGGGGAACACAGTCTAGCCAGGAGACTGGATCGATTTCTCATCAAGTAGGCCTTATTCAATGAAGTCCCACGGATTAGACAATGGGTGGGGTCAGGAGGCATATCTTATCACAGACCTATCTTTCTTGAACTGGATGATGGTGATCCCAGAATTAAGGCACCCTTCAAGTTTAACTCTTCTTGGTTACAAAACAGCACATATTTGAAACTTGTATCAAATTACTGGATTAATCACCCAATTGGGGAAGGAGGGGATATTGCTAATGGGTTTGTTTGCAACCTTAAGGAGTTGAAGCACTTATCCAAAGAATGGGCACATAAGAAAAGGATACAGGATGATCTCACGCTTCGGAATGCTGAACAGGAAATCTCCACATATGAGGAAAACATTAAAGGCACATTTTACTCTTAGGATCACAAAGATATGATCACCTCCCTTATCCAGTAGAGGACTCAAATACTGAAGAGTAGGGAAGAAAGTTGGAGACTTAGAAGCAGGGCGATTTGGCTAAAGGAGGGTGATGATAACACCAGATTCTATCACAAATTTGCTAATGGAAGGAAGGTCATTAATACTATATGGGAACTACAGGATGAACAGGGGCACACAGTTCAATCATTTAGCGATCTGGCTAACCTAGCCACCTCACACTTTAAAGACATTTACAAGGCTCCTCATATTGCTAACTTGGTGGAAGTCATGCGCACAACTGAGCTTTTCCCTAGGTTTGTGGACCAGGTCGAGGCGCTGGAACTTACAAGGGAGGTCACAATGGGAGAACTTGAGGCCACATTAAAATGGTTCAAAAAAGATAAGAGCTTAGGCCCGGATGGTTGGTCTATTGACTTCTACATTGCTTTTCTTGACATTCTTGGCACAGATCTACTAAAGGTTATTGAGGATTGTCGTAGGAATGGCAAAATGTCTGTGGCCATCAATTCTACATTCATTGCTCTTATCCCCAAATCGGATAACCCCACCACTTTCAATGACTTCCATCCTATATCTCTCTATAATTGCATCTATAAGATTATCGCCAAGATCATTGTTAACCGACTCAAAACCATCCTATCTTCCCATATATCCCCTGAGCAATTTGCCTTCCTTCAAAACCGACAAATTCATGAAGCCGTTGGCACAACTCAGGAATTACTTCATTCTGTCCATCTGAGAAAATTGAAAGGCATGATTTAAAAAGTTGATTTATCAAAAGCCTTTGACAGAGTCAACAGACTTTATATCAGGATGTTATTAACTCATTTGGGCTTTCCCTGTGCTTATATTAAATGGATTATGTGTTGTATTACCAATGTATCATTTAGTGTACTAATCAATGGAGCAGCTACTCCCTTTTTTCATGCTGAGCATGGGCTCAGACAAGGTTGTCCACTCTCCCCACTACTATTTCTTCTCATCATGGAAGGTTTGAGCAGGATTATTGGAGCTGAGCACAAAAGGGGTAGGATAGAAGGCATTAAAATCACTGAGACATGCATACTTACACACCTCTTATTTTTGGATGATGTGCTTATCTTTTTGAATGGGAGCAATGGGGATATTACAACATTACATAATGCCTTTGGACTTTTTCAACAAGCTACTAGTATGGCCATTAATGTCAGCAAATCCACTCTGACAACCATAGGATGCACACAACATGAGACTCATTTTGCACTCAGGTGCTTTCCTTTTACCCTTCTATCCATCGAAGAGGGGTTGAGGTACCTTGGTTATAGACTAAAGCCACAAGGATAGAAAAATGCTGATTGGATATGGCTCATCACCAAGATTGAAAAGTGCCTCAACATCTGGTATCACAAGTACCTATCAAGGGCTGGCAGACTGGTCCTCATCAAAGCCGTCCTGGAAACTACACCTGTATATTGGATGACGCTAGCTTGGATACCCAGAGGTATTCTAGCCAGGTTGCAAAACCTTTGCTACTACTTTTTATGGAAAGGGAACCAACAAGGTAGAATATTTTCCTGGGTTAAATGGGATACCATCGCTAGAGCTAAAAGATGGGGAGGATGGGGAGTTAAGAGGTTGAACATTTTCTCCAAAGCACTGGCGGTAAAACTGGGTTGGCAACTTATTAATGCAAAAAGTCTATGGACTAAAGTTGCTACTGCCAAATATATTTGCCCCTCCTATATCATGGACCAGATTCAGCAAGAACAGAGGGTCAACACTAATATATCGATCATATGGAAGGCTGTCATCAATTCCGTCAACCTCATTCGAGATGGTCTTACATGGAGAATACAATCTGGAACATATGTTTGTATTGGGGCTGACCCCTGGATAAGATGTGGCAATGCACATAGACTGCCAGAGCATTTGAAGCATTATCTTGCGGGCCAAGGAATTACGCATATCAGTCACATAGTGGATGAGGTGCACTCCTCCATATTTCAACAAGCCTGGAAATCTGTACGCGACCTCAACATACATGCACAATGGCAACAGAACTGGCTTCTTTATATTGATGCATTGACTGAATCTCATATTCGGATCATAGAAGGAGAAGATGAGATTATTTAGGCTCATGCCAAGCATGGCAGATACACACCTAAGGAGGGGTACTTGATCTTGATGGAATCAGTCAAGCCACAACTTATTGAGCCTTGGTGGAAAGCTTTATGGAAACTTAAAGTTGCACCCAGAACTCGTGTTCTCATGTGGACAATCCTCTTCAACAAGATTCCGACAGGCTCAAACTTGATGAAGCGAGCTTTCCATGGACCGTTTTGGTGTCATTTATGCAGAGAGAATTCTGAGAACACTAAACACTTATTTTTGGATTGTCCCGTATCTAAAGAGCAATGGAGACATATAAAATCATACTATCCCTCTTTAAAATCTTGGCAGAGAAGGAATATCACATAGGCTTGGAGCTCTTGGTGGACTGCTCATAGTGGGAAAGAAAGGAACATGCCCTTAATCATGTGCTGGGTTAGCTGGATTGCTAGGAATCAAGCTATTTTTCATCATAAGGCCCCTCACTAGAACTCAATATTACCTAGGATCATTGCTAATTATGACCTGCTACCTGAAGAAGACTTTGTCCCTACCCCTAGAGTCATACAACCTGAAGTCATCAATAAATCCATCCCATGGGCCTATTTCGATGGATCAGCCCAGGATGTGGGATGTGTGGGAGGGTCTATTCTACATTTATTTGATGTTCACTAATTTAAATTTCAAATGGACCTAGGGAGGGGAACACACAATTTTGCTAAACTCTGCACAGCCAAATATCTCATACAATTCGCCTTAGAAAAACACTACAAACATCTACAACTCTTTGGGGACTCAAAAATTGTGTGCAACTAGTTAAATAGAACATCAAATTGCACTACACACTCTTTGAGGTACATATTGGCTGAGGCTCACAGGCTTATATCATTATTTGAAACTTTTGTATGTCATCACATTTTCAAGGAGTGCAACACAGGGGCAGACTTCCTATCTAAGGAGGCAGCGCACAGATAGGATGACAATTGGTTAATACAGGATGAGAAGGATGGTGCTTTCTACTAGCACTACCACAGACTGTTCATATATTTACATGCTATATAATGGGCTCATGAGGCCAGTAGAAATTTTTGATTATATATAAATATTTCAGTTTTTTTTTTTTGATATGGTTTTTCACACAAACAGTACTATGATTGCTCTCTCTGCGTAGAGACAATTTTTATATTATGGTTGATATAACAATGCTTCCTGCATGGAACATATGTTTTTTATTTTTGTTCATATATATACTGATAGGCTATCGCCTCACATATGCATATGCTACGACATCTACAAAATGTAATTTTCAACATATTAATGCAAATTATGACTTTTTCCCTGGGGAAAAAAAACAAGACGTTGGAGGTTGTGTCATCATAGTAATTGCCTCCTTATACACTTAGTGTGGGCTATGAGTGGTAAGGGGGTATGTTACAGAGTGGTATTAGAGAAAAGGTTCAACATCATACCTTTGGAAATCAAATGAGGTTTTAAAGTAAGGTGATAGGTGTTAAAGAAATATTGTTATATGGATTGATCATATGTGTTGTTTAATGTATTTTCATTGTGATATATATATGCATGCAAAACGATACTCGTGATTGAAATGATCTCATTGTTATTGACATGCTAACTTTAGGTGTAATGTTTCAACTAACCTTACACCAACAAACTCCCAGCAACAAACCAAGGTGATGATTTGCGTTATGCATCTATGTTTAATTAATCTAAAAGTTATGTGTGTGCATGATAGCACATAAGAATACAATTAGAGTTAAAAGAAATGAGAACCGCAATGGTGCAATATAGCACTAACATGTCACAACATGGATATGAAGAGGAAATATCAGTTGAATAGAAAGGATATGCACACTCTCTTGATTGGATGAATACACTGAGAATATTAAGGGTGGAAATTAGGAGTTGCAATGATGACAATAAAAATGCATGTCATAGCACATGAGAGGCAAGCAAAAGTGAATGCAATTATAGAGCCTTTCAAACTTACAAAGGCAAAGGAAAAGTGAGTCGGGGGCTAGCCATAGGGACAAGAAAATCCCCTTATAACAAGAAGAAAGAACAAATGGATCAGATCAAAGCAGAGCTAGAAAAAGATAGAGGTTTTCAGTGAAGATACAATAAAAGGAGGCACTTTGTTGGATACTCTGGATAAAAGGACAAGCATCCACAAGCATCAATTCAAAGGCACTCATAGAAAACATCACAATCATCATAATTTTCATGCCGAAATGAGGGAAAAGGAGCACATGCTAGAAGAATTCAAGAAGGCCAAGCCTCCCACATTTGATGGCGAGATGGGGAAGCTAGAGGATGTTGAATCTTTGCTGCTCAAGATGAAGAAATTATTTAGAGTACGCAACTACACTGAGAACATGAAGGCAAGGCAGACATCAGGTAGGACGATTTAAAGAATTTGATGAACATAAGGGAGGAAGTGTTGTCTTGGAATGAGTTTTAGAAACATTTCAGAAGCAAATACTTGTTGAAAGGTACTTTGACATCAAATCTGAGGATTTCTACGAATTCAAAATCGGGTATATGTATGATGAGGAGTATATCACCAAATTCATAGAGCCATTGTGGTATGTGCCTTACATCAAGGAGTAAAAGACAAAAGTTCAAAGATTTATCAGTGGGATGCCATATTCATTCAAGGATAAAATTGAATTTGATGAGCCATGAACCCTAGAGGATGTAGTCAGAAAGCTAAAACACTCTTACAAGCAATCTAGGAACAGGCTAGAGCTTAAGGTTGATTTGAAGACAAAAGTCAATTTCAAAATAAGAGGAAGGAAACACAAAAATTTGGTTAAAAGGCCTAATGAAAAGGCAATATGTTTCAACGCTAATAGAGGTGAAACTCAACAGGAGTTCGACGTTGGTAATAAAGACCGACTTGCTCAGGTTGAAGGTGAAAAGACCAAAGTATATGAAATTAGAGTTTATAAGTGTTGGACTTGTGAGGAGAAACACCTAAGAAAAAATTCCTCTAAAAGTAAGAATGATGGTTCAAGGTTGTACAATGTTCAAGAAGCTAAGACAGTTCAGGATGTGGCTCAGAACTAGTGAAGAATGCAACTAGCTTGGGTCTTCATAATTTTCATTTTACTCATGTCATGATTTAATTTTTATGTACCTATCAAAAGAAGAAATGACATGGTGTAAATATCAAAAGAAAAAATATTTTCTAAAGCATGGGTTTCATGCTCGAGTCATTTGTTACTAGCTCAAGCATCCATTGAATGCTCCTAGGGTTTATATGAGTTAAAGTGTCCTTGTCATATTGTAAAAGTTCCATTCGGTCACTTGTATCAAAGAAACAAAAATATTTTTTATGTTTGGAAATGTCTATTAGGCTCTTAAGACCAAGTCGGCCAACCCAACATATGTCAGCCTAGAGAGGGCTTACGTAGCCTTTGGGAAGGCTATAAAAAGGAAGGACTTCAACCTCATTTCACACATAATCACATTACACATCTTACATTTGATCTATGGCTAGAAGAAGGAATGTGAAGGTCTCAAGAAGTTGAAAGAACCTAGTGAAGAAGGAGAAATGTTCTTAGATAAACTAGAGGTCTGAAATTATGCCTAGATAACTCACACGTGTGAGTAGCTTAGGGTTTATGGGAATGAAACAAGTTCGAATTGCAAGAAGGTGTTGCAAACTTGGCATGTGAAATTGAAAGGCTAGAAGAGCTCTCATAATGAAGAGATATTGCTTCGCTACACCTTCGAGACTTTGTTTTGAATTGGAGAAGGAATATTGATTGGTTGGATTGATTCTTGGTGGTATCCATGGTCTAGGTTTTGGTCTTGGAAGTCTCCTCTGAATATATTCTATAAGAAGAAAAGTTCTTTATGGGTTTTCCCCTTGGAGGGGTTTTCACCTAGCTTGGAGCCTATATATTGTGTTAATATTTGTATGGTTGTGATATTCATTATTTTGGCATTTGTTTGATAACGAGAACATAAGCATAATCAAGATGAAGAACATAATGTCATAAATAAATGTCAAGATAAAGGAAAAATCCAAATTCTAATGTTTCCCTCGACAATTTTCCACCATGGTATTAGAGCTAAGGTCAAAGGCATATGAAATTTGAAGATCACTCATGTTTAAAGGGTTCTAAGTCTAGTAAAAAGAGGTTTGTCTACATTATGGAGCCATCTAGAAGCAAATCCAATACTGTGCAAGTGACCAAAGGTTTCTGATGTAAGAGGCTGAAAACCTCTACAAGTAGTCCTAGAAGAGGCCTAACATAGGCCACAAGTTATGCTTCACTTATCAAGAAAAGTGAGTTCAAAAGTTTGAAGTTTGGAAGGCCTGCAGTGGACTAGTAGGCCAATAAAACAAGGCATATTGAAGAGGATGGAAGACCGAAGTTGGTAGAAATATATGAGGCCTATTTTGGAAAATTATTACAATGATAACTAGAATCCCTAACCAGAGGATTGAGGCTACATAATGAGAGCATAAGTTTGAATTACATAATTTGATACCTTATCTACTATCAACAACAACAAATAAGTAAATGTTTTAATCTAAGTATTGCTTGAATCAAAGAAGCAGTAATAAAAATTGAGTTAGAAGGACTATAATGGTAACTACAATATAGCCTAACCAGAAAACAAAAGGAGCAACAACATAGCATCTTGAATTAGCATCAAGTGTCTTGGGATCATTTGAGGCAAGCCTACAACTAAAATGAGTCTTGAAGGAGGTTTTGATAAGAAGATCATAACAATACTAAAAGTAAAATTATTTAGATTTTAATCATGGAAGAAAAATGTACGTATAGATGTTTTATGCATAGATGAATAAAGGGTCTGCATCAAATAAAGACATGAAATGCATTAGGATTTTGATGTTTGATTGAAAAGAATCTAGGGTTTGTATGCTTCACTTTGTTGAAGGTTGTTGGTATCTAGGGATTGTAAACCCTAGATGGATCTTGGATCAGAAAAACTCTAGTCAATGTGAAAACCCTAATCCTAAAGTATATGTTCCCTCATATAAAACATAGCTCCTGATATCTAGGTATTACAAGAAGAATTTAGGACATGGTAAACCATAACAGAGCTAGAATTGGATAAACCCTAGGATATGACATCTAAACCCTATGGTTGATGCTTCCAAGGAAAATTTCAAGGAATTTAGGATTTTTATTTAAGAACCCTAGGATTATACCCTCTAAGAAAACCATGGAAAACCTAGATCATCAAGAATAATATCATGCTCTTGTTCTTGTGTGTTTTGCTTAGTTGTACTTGTCAATGAATATTGCAAGTACATAATGAAGTAAGCAAAATGAGAAGGATGGATAAGCAAATCAGTTCTTATTCTTGTTAAAGGAGTAAGCATGCATCATTGTGGTTTCTAAAAGAATCTTGATAGAGGATGGCATCATAGATAGAAGCATGTGATAGTAGCAAATTTAGGGTCTACTTGATTTAATTTATTTGAAAGAATTGTCTAGTCTCTCAAGAATGAGAAGGTTGGGACCATTGTGCATAATGGTCATCCGTACGTTTCCTAACATTATGTTAGAGGGAGTCATTTTTCTAAGGTGGATAATTAAGATCCTAGAAGATCCATAATTTTGAAAGGTTCTCGGAAGAAGCATTATGATAAGGATTAGTATATATTCCATATTGTATGGAAACAATACTTTTAAAAGGATGAAGGAATGCAGTTGGTCAAGTTGCAAGCTCATTATGGAATACATATAACTAGATGATTGTGTGAAAGATTAAGAATGCATGTTTTTAAAGTAACTTTTGGGTGGGATTCATATAATCGTGTAAGAAAAAATTGGTCAAAAATTATGCATAGTGAATCTTTCATTTGGTTGTATGATGCCTAAGAAGATGGATTTGAATAACTTTAGAATGTATTGAATATTAAGACTTTCTCGCTAGAATATATATATTAATAGTCAACATCTAGTATATTCTCCGAAAGAAAAATGGTAACTTGGTAATCAAGTTTGATCCTTGGGCACTCTTATGCATGAAAGAAGATTCCAATGGAGATGGACTACAAGGATGTTGATGCTTCACTAAGAAATTCGTCATGATGAGGTAAGTCTAATATTAATAATTGTTGTTGGTTATCTGGTTAACAAATTGTTTTGCTACCTGGAAGGATGTTGGGGGAATACATGATGACAGTTGAGGAAAGTTCAGTTGTATGGATATAATATGTGAAGAATATTGAGGGAAGCTCAATATCTAATATCTCGAAAATATGAAGTTAAGATGTACCCATATTTGGATTGAAAGGTAGCAGTACAAGAAGATAACATGAAGGTCAAAGTCTGTACTACGTATCATTTTCATAAGGAAGCTATGACCAACTTGAAGTTTAGAAAGGCTCAATATAATGCCTTCATTGATGATGACAAGATGAAAGTGATGTGCAATATTGATGACCTAGAACATGTCACAAGATTGAAGGAAAAAGAGTAGTTCCATGATACACAAGAAGGAAGCAAGCTCGATACAATGAGATGCAAAGGAAAGAGGGAGCCATGAAACTATAAAGAAAAAGTATGGAAACAAGCTAGAAAGCTTGTGGCTATGACTTATCCACTAGAAAAGGAAGTCATGAATCTCCTCTCGATTTGAAAAGGAGTGAAGGATCCTCCTTAAATAAGAGCAAGGATCTATTCTTCGATTAAAATGAGAATAGGGAGATCCTTTTTGTTTGAGAGGGAGTGATGGTGGACATCACATGTGCATTTTTTTCTTCATGTGTCATGCACTTGACTAAGACTAATAGTTGTAAGTCTAATTGAAGGCCTTGAAGAATGAATGGTGGAGGATTAAATAAGCATTTGTGGTTTCCTTGAGGATAGAACATCCAAGAAAGGAAATATATTGACACTCTTTGAGGATAAAATAGGTATCCAAGATAAGAGTGATCGAAGAGTACTGATATTGTTTGAGGGTCCAGGTTTAGGAATCCAAGATAAGAATAATCCTAAAGGACATACCTTGTGGACATCTGGATGGGTTATGTGCCTTGTAGAGGTAGTGCAATATCGCAGGTAAAGACTCCCATGATAATACTCTTGAATGAAGTAGAGCTTGTCTAGTTAGGTCGCAAAGGCAATGATGATTGATCATAATATTAGTGCTTACAAATGCCTTATCAATCTGACTCTTCTTATGAGAACTTTTCAAAGGGATTATTGTCCTTGTGTCGATTGGGATATTATGAATACCCCCCTGGTTAAGAAGGAGTGTTGAATAATGTAGCTAGTTTTGGTCTTCATAATTTTCATTTCACTCATGTCATGATGTAACTTCTATGTATATATCAAAAGAATAAAGGAAATGATGTAAAGATAAAAATAAAAATAAAAATTGTAAAGCATGTGTTTCATGCTCAAGTCATTTGTTACTAGCTTGAGCATCCATTGAATGCTCTTGGGGTTTACATGAGTCAAAGTTCCCCTTTAATAATGTAAAAATCCCATTCGAGCACTTCTATCAAAGAAAGAAAAAATATTTTTATGTTTGGAAATGTCTAGTAGGCTCCCAAGACCAAGTCAGCCAACCCAACATATGTCAGCCTAGAGAGGGCTTATGGAGCCACTTGGAAAGTTATAAAAAGGTAGGAATTTGACCTCATTTCACACATAAGTACATTACACATCTTACATTTGATCTTTGGCTTGAAGAAGGAATGCGAAGGTCTCAAGAAGTTGAAAGAATCTAGTGAAGAAAGAGAATGTTCTTAGAAAACTCAGAGGTCTGAAAATCTGCCTGGATAGCTCACACATGTGAGTAGCCTAGGGATTTTAGGCATGCAACAAGTTTGAATTGCATGAAGGTGTTGCAGACTTGGTATGTGAGATTGAAAGGCTAGAAGAGCCCTCATCTTGAAGAATATTGCTTTGCTACCACTTGGAGAATTTGTTTTGCATTGGAGAAGGAAGATTGGATGGTTGACTTGGTGAGGTGGTAGCCATGGTATAGGTTTTGTTCTTGAAAGTCTCCTTTAAATTGATTTTATAAGAAGAGAAGTTCTTTATGGGTTTCACCTTGGAGGGTTTTTACCCTTGCTTGGATCCTATATCTTGTGTTCATCTTTGTATAGTTATGATCTTTATTATTTTGGCATTTTTTTGATGATGAGAACATAAGCATAATTAAGAAGAAGAACATAATGTCACAAATAAATGTCAATATAAAGGAAATATTCAAATTTTAGTGTTGTCCTAATCAATTTTCCAACGAGAACATTCATGTAACCTATGCAACCATGGAAAATAGACACGCTAGTAACTAGATGTCAATTTTCGAGATGGTTAATTAAATACGAGTGGCATATCCATTTTATTTTTGTTGAAGCAAATATATTTAAATTGTAATTGAATTGTACAAAGGTTGAATTTGTTCATTGTGGTTGGTTTTAGTAAAGGGACTGAATGGAATCATGGATAGGGCTTGGGCTAAGATTTCACTCATGATACATAAAAAAAAATATCGGAACTATATGGGAATTAATTTGTTGTGCTTGTGGAATGTTTATGTATTTTTTGTTTCACAATTGATTCCATGTTTGGTTCATTATTTGACTGTTGATTTATGCATGAGCATGCTACCTTGTTTATGTTTTGTGTCGTTGTTATTAATTGTTATGAAGTTTTCATGTCCTTTTCTTTTTCCTTCTATGTCTTGGGTCTTGGGAAAATTGTGAGGTGTGGAAATAAGATAATGGGGCTATGGGGAAGAGCTTAGTAGAACCCAACAAGGAAAGTAGACCCGAATGAAGCCCAGTGTATGAATAAAGGGTAGTTGAAGGCACGAAGGAAGAGTGTGACAACCGAGTGGGATGGTTGGGTCCATGGGAATAAATGGACATGGATAGGGCATCCATAGGAATGGCATAAAAAGGGAAGTTTCCTAAATTTTAAAACTGCATGACTGATATGTGCATGCATTGAAGTGAATCCTTTGTATTATGGTGTAATGAAGGAATGGAGGCACAGGCTAGAGCTTAAGGTAGACTTGAAGGCCAAAGTGAGTTTCAAAATTAGAGGAAGGAAGCACAAAAATTTGGGTTAGGGGCTTGAGTAAAAGGAAAAAAGAATTGACCACTAATAGAGGTGAAACGCAACAGAAGTTCAACGCTACTAATAAAGACCAACTTCTCAGGTTGAAGGTGAAGAGGCCAAATTCTACGAAAGAGGACCCTAAAAGTTTTGGACTTGCAAGGAGAAACACCTAAGAAAGGATTCCTCACAAAGTAACAATGATGGGTCAAGGTTGTACAACATTCAGGAAGTCGAGATAGTTCAAGATTTGGCTCAGAACTGTTGAAGAAAGAAACTAGCTTGGGTCTTCATAATTGTCATTTGACTCATTTCATGATGTAATTTCTATGTAACTATCAAAAGAAGAAAGGAAATGATGTAAAGATCAAAATAAAAATTATTTTTGTAAACTATGGATTTGATGCTCAAGTCATTTGTTACTTGGTAAAGCATCCATTGAATGCTCCTAGGGTTTACATGAGTCAAAGTGTCCTTATCATATTGTAAAAGTCCCATTCGAGCACTAGTATTAAAGACATAAATTTTAATTTTATGTTTGAAAATGTCTAGTACGCTCCTAAGACAAAGTCAACCAACCCAACATATGTTATCCTAGAGAGGGATTATGGAGCCTCTTGGAAGGCTATAAAAAGGTAGGACCCCAACCTCATTTCACACACTACACACATTACATTTGATTTGCAGCTTGAAGAAGTAATGTGAAGGTCTCAAGAAGCTGAAAGAACCTAGCGAATAAGGAGAAATGTTCTTAGATAACTCAGAGGTATGAAATTATGCCTAAATCACTCACACACACAAGTAGCCTGGGGTTTTTGGGCATGCAACAAGTCTGAATTGTAGGAAGGTGTTTCAGACTTTATAGGTGAGATTTAAAGGATAGAAGAGCCCTCATCTTGAAGAGATATTGCTTTTCTTTCCCTTGGGGACTTTGTTTTGCATTCTCGAAGGAAGATTTGTTGGTTGGCTTCGTTCTTGGGGGTAGCCATGGTCTAGGTTTTGGTCTTGGAAGTCTTCTTTGAATTGATTCTATAAGAAGAAAAGTTATTTCTAGGTTTTTCCCTGCCTTGGAGCCCATATTTTGTGTTCATCTTTATATGGTTGTGATCTTCATGGTTTTGGAATTTGTTTGATGATGAGAACATAAACATAATCAAGAAGAAGAACATAATGTCACAAATAAATGTCAAGATAAAGGAAAAAGTCAAATTCTAATGTTTCCCTAGACAATTTTCCAACATGGTATTAGAGTTAAGGTAAAATGCATAGGAAATTGGAAAATAATTGGTGTTTAAAGGGTTCCAAGTCTAGCAAAAAGAGGTATGTCTACATTATTGAGCCATATAGAAGAAAATCCAATACTATGCAAGTGACTGAAGATTTCTGAAGTATTGAAAGAGGCTAAAAACCTCTACAGTCATTCCTATAAGAGGCCTAACCTAGGCCACAAGTTCTATTTCACTTATCAAGAAAAATGAGTTCTAAATTTTGAAGTTTGCGGGCCCACAGTGGACTAGTAGGCCAATGAAACAAGGCACCTTGAAGAGGATGGAAGATTGAAGTTGGTACAAAACATCTGAGGACTGTTTGGAAAATTATTACAATGATAACTAGAGGGTTGAGGCTACATAATGAGAGCATAAGTTTGAATTACATCATTTGGTACCTGATCTATTATTAAAGAAAACAAAATAAGGAAAGGTTGTTATCTAAGTATTGCTTGAATCAAGGAAGTAGTAACAGAAATTGAGTTAGAAGGATTGTAATGGTAACTACAATATACCTTAACCAGAAAACAAAAGAAGTAGCAACGTGCCATCTTGAATTAGCATCAAGTGTCTTGGGATCATTTGAGGCAGCCTACAACTGAAAGGAGTCTTGAAGGTGGTGTTGATAAGAAGATCATAATGATAGTAAAAGTAAAAACGCTTTGAATTGTAATCATGGAAGACAAAGGTACGTATAGATGTTTTATGAGTAGATTAATAAAGGGTCTGCATAAAATAAAGAAATGAAATACATTAGGGTTTTGCTACTTGATTGGTAAGAATATAGGGTTTGTAGGCTTCACTTATTTGAAGGTTGTTGGTATATAAGGACTATACACCCTAGATGGATCTTGGATTATAAAACCCTATTCAATGTGAAAACCCTAATCCTAACAGGTTTGTTACCTCATAGAAACCCTAGCTCTCGATATCTAAGTATTACAAGAAGAATCCTTGACATTGTAAACCATAACATGGGTTGAATTGGATAAACCCTAGGATGTGGCATCTAAAGCCAATGGTTGTTGTTTCCAAGGGAAATTTCAATGAATTTAGGATTTGTATTTAAGAATCCTAGGATTTTCCCCTGTAAGAAAACCATGGAAACCCTAGATTATCAGAAATAATATCATGCTATTATTCTTGTGCGTTTTCTTGGTTGTGCTTGTCGGTGAATATTGCAGGTACATAATGAAGGAATTAAAATGAGAAGGATGGATAAGCAAAACAATTCTTGTGTTTGTTAAAGCATGATCGAAGGAGGGAACATTAAGGACCCTAAATGAGTTAATGCTAACAAGTTTATGAAAGTGTAAGTACGGATAATTGTGTTTTATAGAAGAATACTGATTAAGGATGGCATCATAGATAGAAGCATGTGAAAGTATCATATTTGGAGTCTACTTGATTGAATTGCTTTTAAAGAATCATCTAGTCTCTCAAGGATGAGAAGGTTGGGACCATTGTGCATAATGTTCATCCATACATTATCTAACATTATGTTATCGGGAGTCATTTTAGTAAGGTGGATCTTTAAGATCCTATAATGATCTGAAATGGGGCACTAAAGGCTTCTTGTCATCTTACAAGAACCTCTCCCACTCCAAAGCTTAAACAATTTCCAGATCTATGCCTATGATTGATAATTTACAGAAATAATCACTTGAAACAGGTGTATGCTTGTGTTTGCCTTTAACTGCTTAATTGTCTTAAGTTTATTTGCTTAAACTGATATATAAACACACATAACAGTAAAATGCAGCAAATAAACAAACACATAAGACAACAATATAATATGGAGTTCAGCCTTATATCTTGGGTTATGTCTCCTTGAGCTCTAATCAACTTGACTAGGCTATTTGGGATTGTGGTAATGCTTCTTTTACAAGTTCCACACTTAAATCCATTGGTTTACAACTACACCTATGGGTTTAGAATACCATCTTATCCCATTGGTTGTCCATATTCTGCAAACAGATCTACGCTTCTTTGGACTAGATTCCTTCAATCAGCGCTCCGGGCTATCTTGAGCTCCTAACTTGCACCAACTCCCTCAGAATTATTTTACTGTCTCTGGAATTCCTTCTTCTGTCTCCAACACACATCAGACACCAGCAACAACTTGATCATTTGATCTCCCTTGCTATTCTGAAACTTCATTACAACCACATGGCTCTTAGAAGTCTGTTTTGAGCTCTCTAGCTCTGCCTCTATCAAGCCTCCAACCTTTGGTGGCTCTCTGTGAATCCTTGGCTCTACGGCTCTCTGGCCTTGCAACTCTACTGCGCTCAAGCTCTCTGGCCTTACAACTCTATTGCACTCATCTCTCTGAGGAATCACCCCTTTGCCATCAGCCCCAACCTCTGGTGGCTTCTTTGGCTTTCTCTGGAACTGCGGCTTTATGGCTCTATGGCTCTCGGCTCTATCAGCTCTCGACTCTGTGGCTCTTTGCCCAGCTGTGAGCTCCGTGAAGGGAGACTTTCTCTCTCAAGGGAAAACTTATGAAAGGGAGCCCCCCTTCTTCGCTTGGCTCTCTGGCCTTTGAAGAATCCTTCGACTCTGCGGCTTCCATCCATTCCTCTCATGAGGAATCATTCCTCTGTGGCTCTGGGTCTGACCCTCTGGCTCTCTGGCTCTGTGGCTCTATGTCTGGTCCTCTGGCTTTGCGTGCTTCATAAAGCATTCCTGTTATAGAAATGCCCGCTTATAGCGTGGCATAGGTGCGATGGACTGTTTCCAATGGGAATGACACAGTCGGTCGTTCTTTTGCCTACATTCCAAAAATGGCAGCATAACGGAAACACACAGGAAAACTCATGAAAAACACATCATGAGCCTTTAGGCAGAACTAAAATAACATTCAATCGCCCCTATAATCCTTTCAGGTTCACAAAACAGCTCGTTCATCGTCCATCGTCTGATCAGTGATTGATAATCAATAGCTGACAATTATTTCGGGCGGCCCACTTGCACGAAGATAACCGGCCTAAAAAGTGGTTCTCTCTCTCCTGCAGCGTGCTACGTGTCGGCTGGTGTATGGAATCGAGTGAAGCCCTTCCAATACCACTTACCGCTTGAAATACCATTTACAGCCCTCCTTCCAGAACTCAAAATATATACAATCTCACCTATAAACCCATCAGATCCGTCCTGTCATCGCAATCGCACAGGCGGGAGGTCCAAGTCCATGGACTTAACACAACAGCGATGTGGTATTCTCCGTTAAATCTCCATTGTCCGATCGAGCTCGCGATCCAACAGTCAGGACGCAATTGCGTCATCACTCATCGCACTATCGCAAGTCGCTTGTTGCATGTATAAATGTCCCTTTGTATTTGTTGCGATCCCGATTGCCTATCATTGATCCGACTCATCGCCATCGCAAGTCGCTCTGTCCGGGGATCCGATATCACGTGAAGGCCTACCTCCGATACAATATGCCAGAGGTCGCAATCGAGGAGTCCTTCCATCTCTGCTTAAGTCCTCCCTTTAACCTCTTTCGATGTGATTTCCCTTAAAGAGCCTTTTACTTCATTTCTATAAGAAATTGCCTCCTTTTCTAAGGATAATGGGCAATTTTCTTTTTACAATAATTCCTTCATTCGGAGTCCGTTTTTGTCCATTCAAATTGCCTTAGATTCAAAATGAAGATATATATGCAATGAGACTATTTCCAAGAGAATCCTTTGACTTTCATTTTCCTCTGTGAGGAATATTTTTAGACTTAGAGTCTATATTAGATCCATTTTGGATCACGCCTTCCCACTAAAAAGCTTTTGGACTCCAAAAGACTGATATACTGATCTGAATAGTAACTGAGAGTACGTCACCCTCTTCTTTGAGCCTCCATACGCTTGCCTTGCATAGTGCCTATGAACCAAAGCCTTTGAACACTTTCCTTCTTGGATGTGTTGGTCCTCGTGGGAAGAACTGTCTTCCTCCTTGACTTCATGCAGAACTCCTGCTGAGAAGGTTACAGAAGGTAGTTTGAACTTCTCTTCCTTGATCTTTGATCCAAGGTGGCTCAAACAAATGTGAAGTTACATCTTCTTCACAAAAATTTACATTTGTATCTCTTTGACATATTGTCAACAACAACTGTTAACAACAACAAAATTACATACAACAACTGGATGGCCTAAACTCTTGCTTCATCAAAAGAAATAGATTTCACATCTTCTAAACACCTCCATGTCTTTACATTTGCATACAAATGATTGAATAAATAACAAGACAACGAATCATGTCTTTAAACAATTGACCCTTCAAGTCAAGCATGTATAAAAGAACTGTAGGATTCTTTTTCAATGATGAAACACTTCATCATTATCTCCATCTTGGAGACCAAATCAACTTTTCGCAAGTCAATATTACATTACATGCAGGTTTAAAAACAAAGCAATCAAACCTTCAAGTTAATTACACGCACATGTTCAAATACAAGGAAATCATCAACATCCCCGTGTTCATGCATTTCATCCTTCAACTTTCGCTTAAGTACACTGTACTTTCGAAGCTGAAATGAATATATCGTTGCAACAATAAAGTGAGTCTCCTACTCAACTTTTCCATTCACCTTCTTGGTAAAACCATGCAACTTGCATTCCATTAACAAAGAAATGCATTCTATTGATTTGATGCATTTTCAAAAGACATGCAACCTTAATTGGATAAGAACTCTAACCATTTCTTACCAATCCATTTCAAAGGTCCTTCCTTTGTCTGCTTATCAACATCAACATGTGAATCATCTTGAAACACATCATTCATGGAATATTTCTTTCCATTCCTGCCATTCTCTCTCTCCACTCTCTTCAAGTTTTGTGGAAGCATTATTGGATTCAGAGTCCAACATTTTGCAGCAATATGTCCTTGCTTATGGCAATAAGTGCAACACATGTGCATCTTCTTGATAGCATGATTTGCCTTGTCCAGTGGACCTTTGGATTTTTTCTTCCTTTCCTTCAAAAGTTTTCCTGTATGTGGCCATTCTCTTCCAACATCTAGAAACATTATGGCTATCCAAACCACAAAAGTAACATGCAATTCTTCTCCTATACTTATATGGAGATTTACCATGCTGAACATAATCAAAAGGAATATGGTTAAAGCCAGATTTATACCTTTCTCTTTCACCTTTATTGCCTTCATGAGGGGGTGAATCAAATGAAGAAGTGGCTCCCTCTGGAACACCATCAATCTCTTCAATGTTGTTAGAGTTTCCACAACTCTCTGGTTCAAGTGTATGCTAATATACACCTTCTTTCTACAAAGTATGCTTCACACTATTGCATTCCCCAAGAATACAATCTTCACACTCTTGAGGTTGAAGACCTGAAATGAAACCCCTTCTTTGAACTGTTTCAATTGTCTTCATGGCAGCTTTGGAACTCTCTCCATAAGCTTGTCCATAGCCAAGACCCAAATATTTAGGCCTTTCCTCAACTATTATTTGCTCAACGACACCCTGTGCATGTTTGCCCAAGCCTTTTCCTTCATAACCCATCTTGGACATTAACTTGGACCCTATGCCTTTGGTATGTTTTTAAAAAGAACCAACATAATCATTTTTAGAAGAATTTGAAGAAAAACTGGAATTATTTAGCTCTTCTTCAAGCTAATACTTGACCAAGGCTTCCTTGGAAACAAAGAGTTGTGTCTCCAACTCATGCATCCTTTCTAGGTTAATATTTACAATATGAAGTTATCTCTCCATTTTCTACAATTTGTCAGAAAGCAACTGTTTCTCTTCCTTCATGGAATTCAACCGCTCTCGAAGTATGATGTTCTTCCTTCCATCCTCATACATTTCTCTCACCATATCCATCATGGTGAACAAGTCTTGCGTCATGTCTTCATCAAAGAATCTTATGAAGAAAGAAGATTTGAGGACTCACTTATAGAAGTTACCATTATCAAAATGATCAAAATAACTTCAACAAAATGCAATAGAGAACATCAATACAATTCGGAATAATACTTCACTAGATTCTAAATCAAATGGCTTCAGAGTCAATCTCTTATTCAAGCAGCCTTTTGCAACAAACCTCTTGTGCTTCAAGGATTGCTTTGAGGTCCTTTGGGATAAGAAGAATGCCTTTAGCCCTTCTTCCTTCTTGTCCTCTCCTGGACTTAGCTAATAGTAGCTTTCCCTTCACCTTTGCAAACTCAAACAACAGCCAGTTTACAAACAATCAAACAATCAATCCTCGACTGTTTAAACACCTTTCAAGTTAACCAAACATATATATTGCTCTGTCAATCAAGCATTCTGCTCTGATACCACCTGATCTGAAATGGGGCACTAAAGGCTTCTTGTCAGCTTACAAGAACCTCTCCCACTCCAAAGCTTAAACAATTTCCAAGATCTATCCTTACGATTGATAATTTGCGGAAATAAGCACTTGAAATAGGTGTATGCTTGTGTTTGCCTTTAACTGCTTAATTGCCTTAAGTTTATTTGCTTAAACTGATATATAAACACACATAACATTAAAATGCAACAAATAAACAAACACATAAGACAACAATATAATATGGAATTCACCCTGATATCTTGGGCTACGTCTTCTTGAGCTCTAATCAACTCGACTAGGCTCTTTGGGATTATGGTCATGCTTCTTTTACAAGTTCCACACTTAACTCCATTGGTTTATAGCTGCACCTATGGGTTTAGAATACCATCTTATCCCGCCGGCTATCCATACTCTACAGACAGATCTAGGCTTCTCTAGACTAGATTCCTTCAATCAACGCTCCAGGCTATCTTGAGCTCCTCGCTTGCACCAACTCCCTCATAATTCTTTTATTGTCTCTGGAATTCCTTCTTCTGTCTTCAGCACACATCAAACACCAGCAACAGCTTGATCATTTGATCTCCCTTTCTGTTCTAAAACTTCATTACAGCCTCATGGCTCTTAGAAGTCTGTTTTGAGTTCTTTGGCTTTGCGGCTCTGCCTCTATCAAGCCTCCAACCTTTAGTGGCTCTCCGTGAATCCTCGGCTCTACGACTCTCTGGCCTTGCAACTCCATTGTGCTCAAGCTCTCTGGACCTGCAGCTCTATGCACTCAACTCTTTGAGGAATCACCCCTTTGCCATCACCCCCAACCTCTGATGGCTCTCTGGCTTTCTCTGGAACTGTGGCTTTACGACTCTGTGTCTCTTTGCCCAGCTGTGAGCTCCCTGAAGGGATACTTGCTCTCTCAAGGGAAAACTTCTGAAGGGAGCCCCCCTTCTTCACTTGGCTCTCTGGCCTTTGAAGAATCCTCCGACTCTGCGGCTTCCATCTGTTCCTCTATGTGCAATCATGAGGAATCATTCCTCTGTGGCTCTACGTCTGGACCTTTGGCTCTGTGGCTTTGTGGCTCTATGTCTGGCCCTCTGTTTCTGCGTGCTTCATAACGCATTCCTGTTACAGAAATGCCCTCTTATAGCGTGGCACATGTGCAATGGACTATTTCCAATGGGAATGACACAGTCGGCCGTTCTTTTGCCGACATTTCAAAAATGGCAACATAACGGAAATAAACAAGAAAACTCACGAAAAACACATCATGAGCCTTTAGGCAGAACTTAAATAACATTCAATCACCCCTATAATCCTTTCGGGTTCGCAAAACAACTTGTTCATTGTCCACCTTCCGATCAGTGATTGATAATCAACAACTGACGATTATTTCGGGTGGCCCACTTGCACGGAGATTACCTGCCCGAAAACCAGTTCTCTCCCTCCTGCAGCGTGCTATGTGTCGGCTAGTGTATGGAATCGGGTGAAGCCCTTCCAATACCACTTATCGCCTGAAGCCCGCCCGAAATACCATTTGCAACCCTCCTTCTAGAACTCAAAATATATACAATCGCACCTATAAATCCGTTGGGTTCGTCCTGTCATCGCAATCGCACAGGCAGGAGGTCCAAGTCCATGGACTTCACACAACATCGATGCAATATTCTCTGTTAAATCTCCAATGTCCAATCGAGCTTGCAATCTAATGGTCAGGATGTGATAACGTCATCGCTCATCACACTATCCCAAGTCACTTGTCACATGTATAAATGGCCCTTTGTCTTTGTTGCGATCCTGATCGTCGATCCCCCGATCCGACTCACCACCATCGCAAGTCGCTCTGTCCGGGGCTCTGGTATCGGGTGAAGACCTACCTTCAATGCGATATGTCAAAGGTCGCAATCGGGGAGTCCTTCCATCTCCGCTTAAGTCCTCTCTTTAACCTCTTCCGATGTGATTTCCCTTAAATAGCCTTTTAGTTCATTTTTATAAGAAATTGCCTCCTTTTCTAAGAATAATGGGCAATCTTCTTTTTACAATAACCCCTTCATCCCGAGTCTGTTTTGGTCCATTCAAATTGCCTTAGATTCAAAATTAAGATATCTATGCAATAACACTATTTCCAAGAGCATCCTTTGACTTTCATTTTCCTCTATGAGGAATATTTTTAGACTTAGAGTCTATACTAGATCCATTTTGGATCATATAAGAACCATTATTTTTAAAGGTTCTTGGAAGAAGCATTATGACAATGATTAGTATATATTCCAGATTGTATGGAAACAATACTTTTAAAAGGATGAAGGAATGTAGTTGGTCAAGTTACAGGACCATTATGGAATACAATAGCTAGATGGTTATGTGAAATATTAAGAATGCATGTTTTTAAAGTAACTTTTGGGTAGGATTCATATAATCCTGTAAGAAAAATTGGTCGTAAATTGTGCATAGTGAATTTTTCATTTGGTTGCATGATACTTAAGAATATGGATCTGCCTTACTTTAGAACGGATTGAATAGTAAGGCTTTCTTGCGAGAATATATATATATATATATTAATATCAACATCTAGTATAATCTTCAGAAGAAAAATGGTAACTTGGTAATCAAGTTCGATCCTTGGGTACTCTGATGCATGAAGGAAGATTCTAGTGGAGATGGACCATAAGGATGTTGATGCTTCACTGAGAAAGTCGTCATGATGAGGTCAGTATAATATTAATAATTTCTATTGGTTATCTGGTTAACATATTGTTTTTCTACTTGGAAGGATGTTGTAGGAATACATGATTACAATTGAGGCACGTTCAGTTGTGTGGATATATATTTGAAGAATATTGAGGGAAGCTCAATATCTGATATCTCGTAGCTATGAAGTCGATATGTATGCATCTTTGGGTTGAAAGGTAGTTATACGAGAAGATAACCTGAAGGTAAAATTTTGTACTATAGATCATTTTCATAAGGAAGTTATGATCAGCTTGAAGTTTAGAAAGGCTCAATATAATGCCTTCATTGATGATGATAATAATTAAGTGATGTTCAAGATTGATGACATGGAACCTATCACAAGATTGAAGGAGAAAGAATGGCTCCATGATACCAAGGAAGGAAGCTTGATGTAATGAGATGCAAAGGAAATAGGGAGCCATGCAACTATAAAGAACATGTATGGAAACAAGCTAGAAATCTTGTGGCTATGAATTCTCTAGTTGAAAAGGAAGTTAGGAATCTCCTTGAATAAGTAAAATCGTATATTATTCGATTAAAAGGAGAATATGGACATCCTCTCTAGTTGAGAGGGAGTGATGTTGGACATCAAATGTGCATTATTTTATTCATGTGTCATGCCCTTTACCAAGACTAACAATCATAATTATGAGTGAAGGCCTTGAAGAAAGAATGGTGGAGGATTGAATAAGAATTTGTGGTTTCCTCGAGGATAGAACACCTAAGAAAAGAAAGGGACTGACACTCATTGAGGATAAGACAAGTGTCCAAGATAAGTGTGGTCGAAGAGGACTAGTATTCTTTAAGGATCCATGTTTGGGAATCGAAGGTAAGAATAGTCCTAAAATGACATACAATGTGGACACCTAGATGGGGTGTGTGCCTTGTAGAGGTAGTGCGGTATCAGACGTAAATCCTCCTAGCATCACGCTCTTGAATGAAGTAGAGATTGTCTAGTTATACCTCAAAGACAATGTTGATTGATCATAATATTGATGCTTACAGATGCATTATCAATTTGACTCTTCTTATGAAATAATTTCAAAGGGAGTATTGTCCTTGTGTCGATTGGACAATTATTAATACCTCCCTCGTTAAGAGGGAGTGTTGAAGAATGTAACTAGTTTCAGTCTTCATAATTGTCATTTGACTCATGTCATGATGTAATTTCTATGTATCTATCAAAAGAAGGAAGGAAATGATGTAAAGAACAAAAGAAAAATTATTTTTGTAAATCATGGGTTTCATGATCAAGAAGCGTCCCTTGTCATATTGAAAAAATCCCATTCGAGCACTTGTATCAAAGGAAGAAACAATATTTTTATGTTTGGAAATGTCTAATAGGCTCCTAAGCCCAATTTAGATAGCCTAGCATATATCGGCCTAAAGAGGGCTTATTGAGCCTCATGAAAGGCTATAAAAAGGCAGGACTTCGACACCATTTCACACATAAGCACATTACATATCTTACATTTGATTTGTAGCTAGAAGAAGGAATGTTAAGGTCTTAATAAGTTGAAAGAACCTATAGAAGAAGGATAAATGTTCTTAGGTAACTCAGAGGTCTGAAATTCTACCTGGATAGCTCAGATGTGCAAGTAGACTAGGGCTTTTGGCCATGCAACAGGTCTGAATTGCAAGAAGGTGTTGCAAACTTAGTATTTGAGATCGAAAGGCTAGAAGAGCCCTCATCTTGAAGAGATATTGCTTTGCTATTCTTTGGAGACTTTTTTTCATTGGAGAAGGAAGATTGGATGGTAGGCTTGGTTCTTGGTGGTAGCCACGGTCTAGGTTTTTATCTTGGAAGTCTCCTTTGAATTGATTATATAAGAAGATAAGTTATTTATGGGATTTCCCCTTTGAGGGGTTTTACCCTTTCTTGGACCCAATATCTTATGCTCATCTTTGTATGGCTGTGATCTTCATTGTTTTGGCATTTATTTAATGATGAGAACATAAGCATAATCAAGAAGAAGAACATAATGTCACAAATAAATGTAAGAATGAAGGAAAAAGTCGAACTATAATGTCGCCCTAATCAATTTTCCAATAAGAACGTGCCTAGAAACTATGCAACCATGGAAAATAGGCAGGCTTGTAACCAAACGTTAATTGTCGAGATGGTTGATTAAATGTGGGTGGCATATCCATTTTATTGTTGTTGAATCAAATGTAATTAAATTGTAAATGAATTGTACAAAGGTTGAATTTATTCATCGTGGTTGGTTTTAGTAAAGACACTGAATGAAATTGTGGAGAGGGCTTGGGCTAAGATTTCACTCATGAAACATTAAAAAATATCGGAACTATATGGGGATTGAATTGTTGTGATTATGGAATGTTTATGTATTTTGTGTTTCACGATTGATTTCATGCTTGGTTTACTATTTGATTGTTGATTTATGCATGTGCATGCTACCTTATTTGTGTTTTCTGTCATTTTTATGAATTATTATGAAGTTTTCATGTCCTTTTCTTTTACCTTCTATGTCTTGGGTCTTGGGAAAATTATTAGGTGTGGAATTAAGATAATGGGGTTCTAGTGAAGAGATGAGTGGAATCCAATGAGAAAAGTAGACCCGAATGAAGCCTAGTGTATGAATAAAGGGCATTTGAAGGTAGGAAGGAAGAGTATGACATCCGAGTGGGTTGGTTGGGTCCATGAAAATAACTGGACAGGGACGGGGCATCCATGGGAATCGCATAGAAAGGAAAATTTCCTAAAATTTAAAATTGCATGATCGATATGTGCATGCACTGAAGTGCATCCTTTGTATTATGATGTAGTGAAGGAATGGAGGCATAGGCTAGAGCTTAAGGTTGATTTGAAGACAAAAACAATTTTGAAAATAGAGGAAGGAAGCAAAAAAATTTGGGTCAATGGCTTGAGGAAAAGGAAAAATGTTTCACCAATAATAAAGGTGAAACTCAACAGAAGTTCAACACTGCTAATAAATACCGACTTTCTCAGGTTGAAGGTGAAGAGGCTAAAGTCTACGAAAGAAGAACCTATAAGTATTGGACTTGCGAGGAGAAACCCCTAAGAAAGGATTCATCTCAGAATAAGAACGATGGCTTAAGGCTGTAAAACCTTCAGGAAGCCAAGGCAGTTCATGATGTGGCTCAAAACTATTGAAGAATGCAACTATCTTAGGTCTTCATAATTGTCATTTGACTCATGTCATGATGTAATTTCTATGTATCTATCAAAAGAAGAAAGGAAATGATGTAAAGATCAAAAGAAAATTTATTTTTGTAAAGTATTGATTTCATGTTCAAGTCATTTCTTACTAGGTAAAGCATCCATTAAATGCTCCTAGGGCTTACATGAGTCAAAGTGTCCTTTTCATATTGTAAAATTCCCATTCGGGCACTTGTATCTAAGAAAGAAAAATATTTTTATGTTTGGAAATGTCTAGTAAGCTCCTAAGACCGAGTCAGCTAGCTCAACATATGTAAGCTTAAAGAGGGCTTATGAAGCCTCTTGGAAGGCCATAAAAAGGTTGGACTTCAACCTCGTTTCACACGTAAGAACATTATTACACATCTTACATTTGATCTGCAGTTAGAAGAAGGAATGTGGTGGTCTAAAGAAGTTTAAAGATCCTAGCGAAGAAGGAGAAATGTTCTTAGATAACTGGGAGGTCTGAAATTCTGCCTGGATAGCTCACACGTGCGAGGAGCCTAGGATTTTTGGGTATGCAATCGGTCTAAATTGCAAGAAGGTGTTGCAGACTTGGTATGTGAGATCGAAAGGCTAGAAGAGCCCTCGTCTTGAAGAGATATTGCTTCACTACTCGTTGGAGATTTTGTTTTGCATTGGAGAAGGAAGATTGGTTGGTTGGCTTTGTTCTTGGCGGTAGCCATGGTCTAGGTTTCAGTCTTGGAAGTCTCCTTTGAATTGATTTTATAAGAAGAAAAGTTATTTATGGGTTTTCCCATTGGAGGAGTTTTTCCATGGCTCAGAGCCTATATCTTGTGCTCATCTTTGTATGGTTGTGATCTTCATTGTTTTGACATTTGTTTATGATGAGAACATAAGCATAATCAAGAAGAAGAACATAATGTCAATAATAAATGTCAAGATAAAGGAAAAAGTCAAATTCAAATGCTTAACCTAGGCCATAAGTTATGTTTCACTTATCAAGAAAAGAGAGTTATAAACGAGGGACACCATAGAGAAAGATCGAGATCGATGTCTCGGGACAGAGACTTTGTCATAAAGAAATGTAGGAGTTTTTTTTTTTTTTTAATCCCAGACCATAAAGCTTCAAATGGAGGCACAAGGAATAATGCCCGAGATTTTAGTCCTAAGGTTACGTGGCAAGGTGCCCCCCATTGACTGGTTTTCATTATGTTCCACGTATAATATAATGTATATATTCATATTGCAAGTCATGGAAGGGAGGGGGTCGTGCATGGTGATGTGGCTTAGACCCATGTGGCAGTTGTTGACATAAATGACATGGACCCACTTGAGATGATATGGCTGTGACGTGGGGAGCCACGTTGGAGAGTCCAGTGATGTGGAAGAACTAGTTGATGTGGCAAGAGGTCATTGGACTAGATCTTTAAATGGACATAACTTTTGATCTAGTGGTCAGATTGAGGTAAAACTTATATTATCGGAAAGTTCTTGATGAGACAAATGCAATGATGATGTTGGTTTTGGTCTTGAGGAGTTCAAAAAAGTAAAAAAAAATTAGACCCCATTTCCATAACAAGACCTTGGAGGTCGGGTCATTATAGTAACAACCTCCTTATACCCTTAGTGTGGGCTATGGGTGTTAAGGGGACATGTTACAATGTAATTGATCAGCGTCCTTGGTGCATATTCAAGGCCGAGTTCTCGAGGAGGTTGCATCCTGCTTCCACCACCATTATCTACTTTTCATTTCAAGTAAATTTCACAAATTTATGCCACCTGAGTGAAGTTATGGTTTTCTAGTTCATGCAATTTAGAAACCAAATTGTATTTTGAAAACCTATTATAATGCACATTCTCCTCATGGCTTTAAGGAGCACTCCTAATCTCTTGCAACAAATGAAAGTCCATTTGACCTCTAGAGCCACCAAATTATTCTACTAGAAAGGAGATATATCCATTGCTTGTAGAAACTACTACTTTCTTCAAATGTCCAACACAAAATCGCCTAAGAAAAGAGATAATCGTAAACTAGTCCAATTTCCATCCACTACACTAAACACCATTTTAAGAGTGCCAAAGATTGTGGACATTGATAATTTTTCTAGGGAGGAGGCTTCCTTGGAAGCTCTTAGGACCAACAAGAAGCAAAAGTAACAGAAAAAACACCAAAAGCAACTTACCATACTAAAGAACACCAAAACAATTTTTGTGTGGAGCGGGGAATTTGATCTCACCACTATCTCGAATAACAAGTTTGGATAGGAGATAAACAAGTAAGATTAATGGTTGGCATATTCGACTAATAGACTCCCATATATTCACAATACTATACATATGATGGATGGGATATGTGGGATGTGCTAGGTTGTGACTTATATTTCTAATGCAACTTGCCATGAGGTTAGTCACGTGCAATTTATTACCATGAAAAGTGTCATGTCCATGTTGAGATTTAAAAGATGAGATGATCTTACAAAATGCCACAAATCATTAATTCCCAAATCTTTAACCAATTTTTATAATTTGGCTAATAATCTACTTCATTGTTGAAATCACATAACATAAATGAATGTGTAAGAAGAGAACAATTTTTTTTCTTGCATGTTTCGACCCACAACACAATGGACGATAAAGGAAGGATTAACCCTTGGCTCAATGGACGATAAAGGAAGGATTAACCCTTGGCTCTAAATTATTTACCATAATTGACGCTAAAGGATGTATAATTGGCTCTTAATGATTTACCACATGGTTTATGATTTGCTCTTAATGATTTACCACATGGTTTATGATGGTGATGAAATATCCTACTATTACGAGAAAATACATCCCATTCCTTTAGCCACTTTAAACTATTAACATAAGATATAAACTTAGAAAATGCTAAGACCCCAACCATTATAAATTTCTTGATCTCTTTTTAATCTGTGACAATGCCCACACGTACTATCTCGTAATCCTTTGAAAGTTGCACCCATTAAGACAATAGAAACCATAACTAAACGCTTATTTGGGAAAGCTCTCAACAATGGGGGCATTAAGGAGTAATCGAGCTCAAAACACAACTCATGGATTCTTGAAGCAAGGCTAACATTGAGTGGGCTATGATCTCCATAATATCATTGTATCTGGCTGTCCCTGGTCCATTGAGTGGGCTATGATCTCCATAACATCATTGTATCTGGCTGTCCCTGGTCTATTGGAAATGGCAGCAAAAGCCAAAAACGATCGAAAGGAATATATGAGTCAACTAGGTCTTTGGATATAGTCCACAGAGCATTTCGCTCCGATCAAATCAATCAAATTCACCTGATAGAAGGCTTCCTATTAGAGTCGGCAAAAAAAAAATCGTGAATTCAATCGATACGTTGTTTAGACGGCAACTGGGTCGATTGACAGACAATATCAAACGCTTTAAACTGCGTTTCAATATCGGTAAAATTGCAGTTTTGCATTGTTGTATTTACAGCTTCACGGTTTTGGCCGGAAGAAAATGTCGGAAAGAGGGGCGTTTTAGTTGATGCTTAGTCCACGCCGAATAGGAGTTCCACGCCCGTTTGGGACACTCGGAACAAGCGATTTCTTCAGATAGTTAGTCTCTTGAAATTTGTATTGTGCAGAATGCCTGGTTGCAGCATCCGAGCCGTATGGGTTCTTAACAATGCCGACAATGTCGTCTTTTCTAGGTAAGAACGAATTCTATACCGCCATCGATTTCTTCTCACTCTCAAGCTATTTTATGTCTCCTGGGGTGCAAAACTTGATTCCGGTGGTTGAATCTGTTTCTCCTTGTCAGGCTCAACCTAGGTTCAATTCCCAAGACTAGCTTTTGCTGATTTTTATCTTCCCAATTGCAGGCATCTACAAAATTTGTCCCTTCCAAGCGATTACAATGTGGCCTTTTTTTTCTCACTGAACACTAACCTACGGAGTCTGTACATTGGTTCTTAAGCATTATGCACAACTAAATATCCTGTCTGAAGACTGCTCTGTAGAAATTTTCATGGGAATATAATCGTCTTCATTTTCCTTTTTATTTTAATAAAAAATCTGGTACTCTTGTTACTACAAGGCCTACGATTGTCAACCCTTTACAGAGCCTCTTCAGATCGGGTAATGCATATGATGTGTAATGTGAATGGTGTTTTATGACGTTTTAAATATTTATCAATTAGCATATTGGAATCAAACATAAAATAATGCAGTTTGAGGATGCTGTTAGTGTATATCCAACTCTAACTGTTATTTTTCTGTCTGAGCAGACGCTTCCCGGTGGTAGAAAGGCAATGGCGCATTGCCTGTAAAAAAGAAGAGCAGAAATCGGACGAAGGGAAGTTGGTTTCAAGTTTGTCTTCCCGTCTACCAACCGATGGGGAGATAACCGAGGGTTTCATTGATAGGAAGCAGAGGTAAGTGGGGATTTATTTTATTGAAATAGTAGTTTTTTTTTTTTTGGTTATTGTAATCAGAGAGAGTTCACTTTCTTTCAAGAATTGGAATTACTGATTTTAATCAGCAACTCCAAAAGAATTTGCACAATCACAAGCAATGTATGACTGTTGTTGGATCTGCTGTGGTCCAAATATAGATGTCAGGGAGTTATATAAACAGCACAGAAATCCAAGGCATGAGTATTATGAGCGTAACGGAAATGCTTGCCATGCCCATGTTACGAGGGATCCTAAATATGAAACATGGGAATCTAAAGTTCCGAAAACTAAATTTAAAAACATGAAATGTAAGATCACTGGAATATTCACACAAGTGAATATCCATTTGTTAGATAACAGTAAATGCGCACATGCGAAGAGCTTGTTGGGATAGTATCTCTCTCTTCATTTTTCTGGGAAACAATGAAGCTGAGGGATGTGCTTGGTTTGCATAAGTTGAAAAACCCTTCATTTTTCATTTTGAATTCTTTTAACGGGAAATTAAGAAATGTGCATGAAACATGTTTTTTGGGTTTTCTAAGAAAAAGGTCTACAATGTTGAAAATGATAGCAATAAAGGGTTCCTTGATCTTGTACCTTAATCAAAGGAGCCACAATAAGTTTCTCCTTGAACATGCACGAGTTGCTATGAGTTAGGAGCTAATTCCTAAAAAGTAGGACATGTTCCTAAAATTTAGGGTGAATTCCTAAAATTTAGGAAGTGTTCATGAAGTAGTTAACTGACGTGTCAAATTGGAAGGCTGAGTTATCAGTCTTCTAGTGCGAGTTAATTGAGGAAAAGAACTTGTGGTTGAGTCTCATGAGATAGGAAGAGTTGCATGAGTAGTTAACTCATGCTAACTCAAACAATCACAAAAGCAAACTCCTTAATTAGAAACTCGCCAGATTTGGCCATTCGAATTGCTTTATAAGGAGGATAAAGGCACATAATTTGATCATTGATTTGGTGAGACCAAGCTATAGGAAGCATGAGTTTGTGTGTGGAGCTTGTGAGAGCAAAAGTGTGTAAGAGAAGTTTGTGCACAGGTTGGTAGAGGGCAGCAGCGATCAGCAGTCTTGCAAAAGGTTTCAAGCTTAAATCAAGCAGGAAAGACAAGTATGTTTTTCAGATTGAAACTGTTGTATTTTGTAAGAGATCAATTGCTCAATTTTTGATATCAATAAAATTTTCATCAAGCAGAGGGTTTTCCTAGTTGGGTTCCCTAGACAATTTTGTGTTTTTGAATTGTGTGACTGTGCTTTTATTTCTATTCCTATTCCACTGCATTTAGTAGAGAAATTCTGTGTTTATGTGAGAATAAATTTTATTTCAGATTGTTCATATTAGCAGATTCGAATTTCGTGGATGTTTTGCATATACTTTCTACATTCTTACATTCTTTAAGCTTGTCTAAACCTAAATTTATTGAAGGCAATGTTGAATTTCCATGAAATTCTGCAATTGCTATGATGAACAACCTGAAACTAATTCTTTTCACCAAGACATAGAATTTCTCTACGATAGATAGGTAGTGGAATAATCACAAAGATAAATAAACACAGTCACACAATAACACAATATTTTCCTTGGGAAACCCAACTGGGAAAATCCCTTCTTTGCTGTAGTATTCTTTATGGATAGAGACTGAGCAATCTGGTTTCTTACAAGGCAGGTGTTGAATTTCCATGACCTTGGTGTCTAGGATAGAATCTTAAATCTCTGACGCTACCAAACCAAGAAGCTCAACAAAGCTACTTTGCACAGCGGAATATAAACAACAGTAAATCACACATGCACAATTATAGACAACTTTTTACAAATTTTTCAACCCAACTTCATTATATTAATCAACATATAATACAACAGTCTAGGGCTCCCGTACAAGGGATAATGGCCCTCAATTATCCACAAGTACAAAAATACAAGATACAATGACAATCTCGCTGCAAGCTGAACATCTATGTCGTATCTCGTCCTGCTGGTCTCTAGCTGCCCCTTAGTCAATCAAAGAAACAACACATAGAGACTCCAGGAGGGCTGCTGCCTATCACTGCTGCAAGTCACTTTTGCTACAATGAAACGGGCTGATCCAATCTGCGCCTCTAGGCTGGCCAATACCTGAGCTTCAATCTGCCTTCTTAGTAGCTTCTTTCGTCCATTAAAGAGCTACACATTAGGCTCAATACTTCACCCAATCACGCAACGGTCCAAAGTCCTTCTTGTTTGCTGCTCTAGGGCTACCTTGGACATCTACATGCTGCCCTCTAACAGTCCAAAGATGCCCAATACAATCACCAATCCTCACTGTGGAATCTGCTCCTTGGAAAGGGCTTCTAACAACCAAGGCCCAGCCACTTGGCTTCCACAGGCTGCAAAAACTACTTCCAACTTGCATCAAAATCAACTCAACATATCAAGAATACATACCTCTACATTCATCATGGGCTGAGGTATCACTGCTGCAATTTCTGTGATCTGGTTAGCGCATACAATGAACACGGGCTGATCAAATCTGCGCCTCTAGGCTGGCCAATACCTGAGTTTCAATCGGCCTTCTTAGTAACTTCTTTCGTCCATCAACAAGCTACACATTAGGCTCAGTACTTCACCCAATCACGCAACAGTCCAAAGTCCTTGTTTGTTGCTCTAGAGTCTAGGGCTACCTTGGACATATACACGTTGCCCTCGAACAATCCAAAGACGCCCAATACAATCACCAATCTTCACTGTGGAATATACTCCTAGGAAAGGGCTTCTAAACACCAAGTCAAGCCCCACCACTTGGCTTCCACAGGCTGCAAAAACTGCCGTCCAACTTGCATCAAAATCAACTCAACATATGAAGAATACATACCTCTACATTCATCATGGGCTGAGGTATCACTGCTGCAATTTCTGTGATCTGGTTAGGGCATGACCTAGGTCCACGTTAGCTCTACAAAACACCTTCACAAACCTCTCTACAGCTGCGCCTAGGGTCCTTCCAGTCCTGCTCCAATTCGCTACTGTTCAAGGCTAACAACCAGCCCCAAACTACCCTCATGTGACCCTATTAGGTCTGCGACCCTCCTGTTCTGGTCTCTAGGGCTGTGGCCTCAAGAACAGGGACAAAACTCCCACAAAACCACACCAAAATACCTCCCAAATCTGCCTAGGGAATGTGATAGCCTCCTGTTCTGCTTTAGGACCTGCAAGTAGCACACAAACACATGAAATCTGTCCAGCGCTTCTCTCAGACCCTGTGGCTGTCCTTTTACAGCTACTCGGCCCCCAAACAGACTTCAAACACCTCGCTTTGTCCTCTCCTAGAGCTAGGCTATCATAGGGATATGTCCCTAGGATTTGATGCACCTTCTATTTATATACAAAAGAAGGGCTCCACGAATTCTCCTAAGTGACATGTCTTTTGGACATAACAATCTCAAGCCTACATGACTTGTATGTCCAAAAAGCCATCATATATCTCATCGTAGTCAACTCGGAATTCAATGATTTTCGTTGCGTTGGATTCTCCTCAACGTCCTCTATCATCTCCGTCCATTACATGTCTAAAATGCTTCATGGCTTTGGCCCAAACATCAATGTGTGAGAAACCCCAACCTTGGGTTCCAAGCCCACAATGACCTATTGTGGTGAGCCAACCTCCAAACCATGAACCCTAGGGCTTGGAGTACCTCCCAAGCTATAAAAAATCAACAACAAGAAGTGACCCAGAGAATACACTTGTCCTCAAGCTATACTAGTTGGACACACTCTGCATACACTCGACCTCTGCTGGTCGACTTCCTTGCACGGCTCGATTTCCTTCCTCACAGGCTGCCTATTTCCTAGCGTAGGGGACTCCCTATTACTTAGGGATCGATTCCTATTTCCTTGCGCAAATCTGCATCAAGGAAGCTCTCTACACACTGTGTATTGGCTCCTCCAAGATACGTTGCCTCAACAAAGAACTCTCTCACACACAAACTTGTGCAAGACAACAATGATCCAAACATGTGCCTTCGTCCCCCTTTTAAGCAATTTGATCCATGCTATATCTGGCAAATTATAATTAGACAATTATAAAAATTTGGAACAACAATTGTGATTGACTAGTTAAGTGAGTTCGAACTGAACTTTCTCCAATCATAACTTGGAGTTATAACTCTTCCTTGCCTCAATCGAAACTGAAGCTTCCAACTCATCTTCTTCCAAACTCAAACTGCCACTTGGAGATCCACTTATCTGACCCTCCAACTTTGCACATGAATCTACTAAATCCACGAACTCATCCATGGTCAAAGAAGAATGATCGTGGTCCTTCTCTGGCTAAGGCACACACACAGAGAAGACCTTCTTTGCTACACTTTTCAACACTCCCTCTTAGCGAGGAAGATGCTTCTTGAAGAACCTCGTCCACTTGGATCTATCTCCAACACTACCACATTCTTTGCCACTGCAACTGCTCCCTATGAACTAGAAGACTTCCTTGCTTTCTCCTGTAGAATTTGATTTGAAGACCTGTTCTTTCCAACTATGCTCCTAGGATCCTGCTCCCGAGCATCCATCAATGTTAGCTCATACCAGCTGGTCCTGACAGACAGATCTGGAAGAGGCCTCCTGCCCACTCTTTGTCATTATCATCGATCCTGTGCTAAGTTCTTCTAGCACTGTTATGGGTTTGTCTCGGTCTTTTAAGACACCCACGAATTCTGCTACCAATCCCTTGATTAGTACGATCTCCCTCTCCCTCTTAGGGCTAACCTCCACCAACCCTATTGGCTGTTGGTATTGTCCATCGGTCCATTTGCTGGCTTCTACCAGCTTTGTTAGCATCTGCTGGGCACTGCATCTCGCAATTTCTCCAATCATGCCCAGCGTGGCACCCTGCTCGCGTCATGATCCCCTGCAACTGTCCTTGGCTGCTTTCACTGTTGGCTCGACTGTTTGCCAACTCCTGCACTTTGCTTGTTGAGGAATGTAACTAGTGTTAGTCTTCATAATTATATTTGAGTCATGATGTAATGTAATTATAAAAAAGAAAGATATTTTTTTATTATTGAGAAATTGACTTATTAAAGAATGGGTTTCATGCTTGGGTCAATTATTTATAGGTCATAGCCTCCATTGCAGGTTTCTAGGGTTTATGTCAAGTGTACTTGTCAATGTCATAATGTAAAAGACCCTTCTTGGGCTTCTCTTGTTAAGAAAGAAATTTATTTTATTATATTTTAGGTCTTCTAGGCCTCCTCCGCCAAGTCTGCCTAACAAAGAGGCAAAATACCTATATAAAGGCAAGTCAAAATTTTAGAAGTGCAGGCAGGTTGAAAAGTGCAAGTGGGCTGAAAATTTTTAGAAGTTCAGGCAACTCTGAAATTTTGAAGAAGCTGGGGCCGAAATTTCTGGGTTGTCGCTAGGTTATAGCCGTTGAACAAAAGGAGAATATCGAAAATTGTTGTATCAACTTGGAAGGTTGACTTGGTGGAGGAGGAAGGTCTGTTGGTCTAAGGTCTTGGTCAATCTCATTTTGAATCTATTGAAGGAAGAGTTTTTGATTGGGTTTTCCCTTATATAGGGCTTTTAGCCTTGGCTAAGCGCCTACATCTAGTGTCCATGATCTTCATGTTTTTGTCTAGATAATTGCTTGATGAGAAGAACATAAAAGAAAAACATAAAGAAGGTAATGAGAACATAATAATATCACGAATAATTATCAACATAAGAAAATCTCTCTACCTTTTTGATTTTGTAACATGGTTCCAGAGCTTAAGGTGAAAGGAGGAAGAAAAAGGCAGCTTGAAGATCTATTGAAAGGAGAATAAGGAGTTTCAAGGTTAGGTCGCAAGGAATAGCAGATATCAATATGACGAACTCAATGAGGCGAAAAAACAAACTAGGAGGAGCTTCCAACTACAAGGCATGGAAAAAGAGGATAGACCTTATCCTCGAAAAGCGCAAAGTATTGAATCTTGTTCAAGGGAAAGTTAAGAAACCAACAAATGAAGCAGAGAAAGAGAATTTTTAGAGATTCCGAAATTGTAGCCATGAACCTAATAGTGGATGACAACTTAATTCCATACATTTCCAACATAGATTCCGCTCAAGAAATGTATGAGGCTCTCTCCAAATTATTCATAATCAAGAACATTGGTGAAATAGAAAGCCTCAAGAATGAACTAAGATTTCACTCAAGAAGAGCTCATAATTATTGCTCTTCTAGGACCACCAAAATCTTGGAGTGCTTTTGCATCAGGAATCAACATTTGGAAGGATACTCCAACGTTTGAATAGATGTGGAATGCATGTAGTCAAGAAGAAGCCCGAATATCATTAGTAAACAACAAAAAGGAGGATGAAGAAGAAAACACCTCAAATCCATATTCTGCTCATCACAAGAAGAAGGGAACCTTTAAGAAGTTCAAAGGACCAAAGAAGAAAGTTGACCTATCAAAGATTGAATGACGGGTCATTACAGAAGTCATTGTCTTGAGAACCCAAGGAATAGGAAGAGAGAAAGAAAGCAAGCAAATATTGCCAATGAAGCTCCACCGAAGAAGAACATGACAGAAGAATCCGAAGTGAAAGACCTATTTGCTAGAGACTCTTAAGGATACTATCCCTCACATATCCTTCTATCTTAAGTTTTGAATTGTTTTCCTTTATGTTTTGATTTCTAGAGTCTGTAGGTCTAAGATGTCTTGTTAGAACATTTTTGAATTATTTTGATAAGTTGTAGGTATCCCTCCGAAAGATTGGATTAAGAGGGAGCCTTCATCATTTTACAAAAGATAAGTATTTTGTTCTTTGTTTCATCTTTTCATGTTTAGTTTCCTCCTCACATCGAGATTTGTTTGTATTATATGCTAATAACCTTTCTTTTTGTATTTTCCTTGGTTAGGAAAGCTTGCTGAATATTCAAAGGCTATGGAGGAGAATTGAAGCATGGAAGAAGTTTTGTTGCAAAGGAAACCCTTCAAGAATTGATGTCCTACAAGGTTAGTTAATGAACAACTTAAGGTATGTGTTAGACTATAAGCTTTATCATAAAGTCCTCTTCATGTAAAAGGTACGATCATTCTTTTTTTGAAATTTACTTTACATTACTGACATCGTTATGTGTAGGGTTTTGAATCACAAAAGATTCTTGTTAGGGTGATTAATCATTAGATTGAATCTACCCTCATGATATTATTTTATCATTCTTGTGTAACCCTAACTCGTAGGGTTCACTATAAAACCCTAGCCTCTTGTTGCTAAGGGCATGTTAATACTAATTATGGAACCCTAGTTTACTTAGGATTGTTGATTCTATTCTTTGATGATTAGGTTTTGATATTGTTATGAATCATGATAGAAGCCCTAGCCCTTTAGGGTTGGCTGTGAATGTCTAAATTATGTATTGAAAACCTAGATCTTTAGGGTTTGTTGAATTAGGGTTTGTGAAACAAAACCCTTGTAAGTAAGATCCTAGGCATGGAGCCCTAGGTGTACGTTCATATGTTTTCTCAAAACCCTAGCCCAATGAAAATTGTTGTACTTTGATGTATTAATGTTTGTGTCTTGGGTTTACCTAGTACGTATGAATATTGATATGAGATGTTAGTGCATGAAATCCTAGATATGTATATGACTACGCATGTTTTTAGTTTGTGAATTCTAGGGTTTGTAACAAATCCCTAGTAAAGATTGATTTTCTAGGATGTGAGTGTTTTTTGATATAATTTTGATAAAATCTAGGGTTTGCAACAAACCTTAGTAGAGTCTAACATGTAAATTCTGAAAATTGTTGAAACCTTAGATACATAGTGGAATTGCTAATATCTAAGGCTTTGTGTCTCAAAGATGGAATCTACGGTTTGCAATAAATCATAGTAGAGTTTGTCATATATCTTTGAAAGTGATATTGAAGCCCTAGATATAATGAGACTGATATCTTGATTAAGTTGCTTCAAATCTTGATTAGGTAGTCTAGGGTTTGTGACATAACCCTAGCAAGAGGTTGAAGTCGAGTATGTGTCTCTCGCTGATTTTGAACCTAACTAGGTTCAAATGTTTGATGTCTAAAGTCTAAATGCTTCCATTGTATTGGCATGATTTTGATATAGTTAACTTGATGCTTCGATTTATATTTGGTTGTACTCACATTTGAAGATTTGCAGGTACATAAGCTTCAAGATGATGAAGATGTTCGTATAAGCATGATGAAGGAACTTATGATGATTAAGATGACCTTGATGCCGTAAGAAGGAATGGAGCCATGAAAGGTTCTCCAATGTTATAGAAGAAGGAAGTGGTTAATCTCCATAAGTTGAGAGGGAGCTTGGATAGAAGAAAGGGTATATCTCACCAATTGAGAGGGAGGGCATATTATGACAGTGAATACATTGAAGTAACCAAAAGTACTATCTATAGATGTTCACGATTCATGAAGTTGCAAACAAAAGACTTGAGAAGTATTGAGGCTATATTTGGTGCAACTAAAGAAGTGGTAGAAGAAAGCTTCTAACAAGATGTATTTGGATTACTTGGTGATGATATAAGCAACATCCGAATGAATGAAGGCCCCGAAGGTTTGTGTTTATTTATATGTATATCTGAAAGTTTATTATTGATTGGGGTTTGTGTTTGTACAGGTAAATCTCTACATAAAAAGGTTGAACACTCTGGAAGCATGCTTGGACAAATGGATATATCTAGTTTGATAGGAAGAGTTGAAGCATCTAATGGTGGATGCTTGGGAGGACATCTGGCCGGCCTATGTGTTGATGTCTAGATCCCAGAGAGGGAGGGTGGTGTTGGTTATGGAGCTATGACCTTGGATACATACCTAGATCCCTGGGTTGATGGTTATCAAGTAAGCTTGATGGTACCTAGAGTGGCTGAAAGCTTGAGTCCATCTTAGTCCCACCTGGATAGAATACCTTGGTTAGGTATCTAGTCCACAACACTGAGTGTGCTAGAACTCTTCGTAGTTTATTTTGAGATCTTCCATGTACCTGCATATATGTATATATATATATATATATATATATATGTAATTATGAATACCTTCCTAGTTAAGAGGGAGTGTTGAAGAATGTAACTAGTGTTGGTCTTCATAATTATATTTGAGTCATGATGTAATGTAATTATTAAAAAGAAAGAAAAATAAATTTTTATTATTGAGAAATTGACTTATTAAAGCATGGGTTTCATGCTTGGGTCAATTATTTATAGGTCATAGCCTCCCTTGTAGGCTTTTAGGGTTCATGTCAAGTGTTTTTGCCAATGTCATAATGTCAAAGACCCTTCTTGGGCTTCTTTTGCTAATAAAGAAATTTATTTTATTATATTTTAGGCTTTCTATGCCTCCTGCACCAAGTTGACCTTAAAGAAGGACAAGTCGGCTTAACTAAGGGGCAGAAATACCTATATAAAGGCAAGTTGAAATTTCAGAGGTATTAAAAAAAGGTTGAATTTCAGAAGTGTAGACAAAATGAGAAGTGCAGGCAGGTCGGAAAGTGCAGGCAGATCGAGAATTGTAGGCAGGCTGAGAAGCACAGTGGGGCCGAAAAGTGCAGGTAGATTGAGAATTGCAGGCAGGCCGAAAAGTGCAGTCAGGCCAAAAAATTTCAGAAGTGCAGGCAGGTCCGAAATTCTGAAGAAGCTGGGGCAGAAATTTCTGGGTTGTTGCTGGGTTATAGTTGTTGAACAAAAAGAGAATATCGAAAGGCTCTATATCATCTTGGAAGGCTAACTTGGTGGAGGAAGGTCTGTTGGTCTAAGGTCTTGGTCTTTCTCATTTTGAATCTATTGAAGGAAGAGTTTTTGATTGGGTTTTCCTTATATAGGGGTTTTAGCCCTGGCTGAGTCCATGATCTTCATATTTTTGTCTAGATAATTGATTGATGAGAAGAAGATAAAGGAAAAACATAAAAAAGTTAATAAGAACATAATAATATCACAATTAATTATCAACATAAGAAAATCTTTCTGCCTTTTTGATTTTCTAATACTGCCGACTTCAACACTTGTGACCGCTTGACCCCACGATCCTCTGCACGCTGTCCATGCCTGCTGCCCAAGCCTGCTGCTCACTGCCTGAATCTGCTGCCTGAACTTTCTGCACACTTCTTGAGGATGCCCAGAGCCTTCTTGCTCCTTGCCCGAACACTTCAACAACAATTTTTTTTTTTTCTTTTTCTTTTCTAGCGGCCGGTCTCTGGCCACTGCCGGTTGCTCTGGCACATGAGTGGCGGCTACCGGTCACACTCCCTTCTCGTCTGTGGGTTCGCTGGTCGGCTTGGTCATATTTGCTGGCCGTTATGCCGCTGCACGATGACCTTGTTGATTGTCTCTGTCGTGTTCTACTCTCGGGATCCACTCACAATTGTTGCCGGCTGTTCACTGCTGATCACTCTTGACCTTGAGCTCAAACTTGGACACTTAGGCTCAACAAGGCATTGTTGTGCCTTGATTGTCGTCGGCATGCCTGCATCTGGCCATTCTCCACTTCTTTCCACCACCACTGCTGGCCTTAAAGTTGGCGGCTCTTTTGATCTACTCATCTGGCGGCTAGTTGGTCTAGTTTGGCTGCTGGCTGATCTGGCGGCTAGTTGGTCTAGTTTGGCTGCTGGCTGATCTGGCGGCTGGCATGATTTCTCATCAACCTTGGTGCCCCTGTCCCCAATTTGCTGCATGGTTGGCTATGCGCAGGTTTGGACGATCTTTTTTTTGGTTCGTGGCTCGGTCTTTCGTAGGCTTCATGCAGTGCTGCTACAGTGGCTGCTCTCTTGTTTGCCACTGCTGTAGGGCGCTTCTGCCCTCCTGAGGCCTCGTCGACCTCTTCTGCCCAATGGTTCTGCTGCGTTCCTGTTGGCAGCTCTGACTCAATGCTTGCCCCGGTGCTGACTTGTTCCTCCTTGACGTGGTTTGGTTCTGCAAACAATCTTCTGTGCGCTGGCTGTCTTGGCTTGACCATGTGACTGTGCCCTGGGACAGCGTGCCCGTTACTGGTGGCTATTGACCTGGCCGACAACTGAGTGGCAACTCAGATCTGCTGTGGCGGTTGGGTCAGCCTATCGGCCAAACCCTTCTTATTTTATTTTTAAGTTTTTATTTTTATTTTTAATTTCTTGTGTGCCTGTTCCCCAAGTTATTCCTGTCTGTGTTGATTTTACCTTCTGCATGATTGTCCAACTTTGGTGTAGACTCAATTTTTACTGTGCAGAGTCTGATGAGTCTGATATCATGTCGAAATTCTGCAACTGCTAGGATGAACAATCTGAAACTAATTCTTTTCACCAAGGCACAAAATTTCTCTACAATAGATGAGCAACAGAATAATCACAGAGATAAATAAACACAGCCACACAATAACGAAAACACAATATTTTTCTTGGGAAACCTAATTGGGAAAACCCCTTCTTTGCTGTAGTATTTTTTATTGATAGTGACTGAGCAATCTGGCTTTTACAAGGCAGACAGTGACCCAGAGAACACACTTGTCCCCACGCTATACTAGCTGGACATACCCTGCATACACTCAACCTCTGCTCACCTGCTTCCTTGTGCTCAGATAGGCCTCAGTTCCTTCCTCACAAGCTGCCTATTTCCTAGCGCAGTGGACTCCCTATTACTGAGGGCTCGACTCCTATTTCCTAGCGCAAATATGCAACAAGGAATTTCTCTACAAACTGCTTATTGGCTCCTCCATTGTACGCTGCCTCAACAAATAACTCTCACACACAAACTCGTGCAAGACAATAATGAGCCAAACATGTGCCTTTGTCCTCCTTTTAAGCAATTTGATCCATGCTATATCTGGCAAATTATAATTAGATAACAAATTTGGAACAACAATTGTGATTGACTAGTTAAGTGAGTTTGAACTGAACTCTCTCTAATCATAACTTGGAGTTGTAACTTGTCCTTGCCTCAATCAAAACTGAAGCTTCCATCTTGTCTTCTACCAAACTAGAATTGCCACTTGGAGATCAACTTAACTGACCCTCCAACTCTGCGCATGAATCTACTAAATCCACAAACTCGTCCATGGTCAAGGGAAGACTGATCATGGTCTTTCTCTGGCTAAGGCACACACACAGAGAAGACCTTCTTCGCTACACTTTTTAATAGGCAAGATCCAACATAGACTGTTCAAAGATTCTCCTTAGAACTCAATCTTCCCTGAAGAGCAGTGGAAAGATAAATTGACCTCCAACTTTCTAAAAAATGCACTAAACCCAGAGGCTAAAACACCAAGGGCTTCTCCTTTGCCTGAATGAAGTCAGGGGAGCAGGCTTTAGATCAATGTTGTCAGACTCAAATTCTTTGAAGACTCGGTTGGCCTATGACTTGGGAAGATTTGGCAGACTCTTCTCAGACACGGGAAAGAGAATATATTAAAAATATTATCTGGTGAGTTTCAAAGCACTATGGAGAGTTTTAGAGGAATTTGGCGAGTGGAAAGTACGACAGAAGAGTCTTTAGGAGTTATTCTTTTCACCAGTGACTCAGCAAGACTTGGGAGTCCAAAGAGTCTAACAACATTGCTTCAATGTAATGTCCTAGGGTAATTTTAGCCCTTAGGATTCTATGTTTATCAGGGTTACAATAATCCAACAAGATTATACAACAACAATGTTCATTTATTCAACAATAGACATCATTGAAATAACTCAAAAATTTCCACTGTGATAAAGATCTCTAACAACAATATGACTCCCAACTAAGTTCGGGTTGACTGCCCAAACAGTAGATTCTTCCAACCAATGATCACAACTTATTCTGATTTTCAAGATCAATACTCAACAATTCAACTACTTACCCAATCCTACTGTGACTACACCAATCACAACTCACTGCCTAATGTCTAATGTTAAACAACACCAATTACAAGTTACAACTCACTGTTTGATGCCTTGGACAACTGTTATGGTATGTGCTGTTCCAATGGGATCCGAATTACTGCCACAGAGATTCGATTCCTTGTTCTTTCTTTTAATGACTCAACATATCTCTACTATTTGATTCACTGTCACATTAATCAGAATTTGGGCTGACTGCAACTGATTTCACTGGCTCACTGTTGCTGGAGATGGCTGCTTGAACTTAACTGATTGTGGAAGACACTAATTCACCCTTGATCCACAAAATCCGAGTTGCTCCCTGAACATAGCCTCAGAAACAATCTATAATAGGGTTTGACTGTCTGAGGATACCCACAACAGAAAATTCGTCCCTGAGGCCTGGGGTCTTCCTGTGACCCTGCAGTCTGGAAACAAAATCTCAAACATCTCGCTGCTGTGCCTCAGATTGGGTCTCGATGCCTTTCTGCTGCCTTGAGACTTCCTCAGCCAAAAATTGTGGTAACCAACTCGCTGGAATTCACAGCGAGAGATTTGCTGTGTATGAGTCTTCCTAGACAGATTTGATAACCAGATAAACCATCAAAACCATAGATGCTCCAATGCTATTGCTGTGTCAGAACAAGAAAAGGAGGTGTCCAGGTAGGGTGGGATCTGCTCCATCGAAACTAGACAAAAGGATTACATCACATCCATTGAAGCTAATCAAGAATAAGGGGTCTTAAAACCCTCAAAGCCTTAGGCTCAAGAAAATCAGAGATATTCCAACCCAAATCAATGATGAAAAGTGATTCCAATTCTCCTTTATTTATAGGTTTCCTTATGGGGTTTTCTCAAATGTGAGGGGTTGCAAGTGCCACCTCCAATTTGGGCTTTTTGCCCCAGCTGATCCAAAAATTGCCCAATGTTGCCCCAAACATTAGATAATTGGGTTTCCCCCCTTTATCAAGACTATAGCCTATGGGGTTGGATAGGCTACTTCGTCCTCCTGTAGGTAATTAATCCATAGGGAACATTACATTCAGATCAGGCCTGAGCTTTAAAATATTGCTAGGGAGGAGCTAGCTCCTACCTCCTTTGTTAAGAATAAGCCTTCTGGAAGGTCTATTGCATCCTTTGGCAGCTGATTGACCTCAACATTCTTCTTTCGGAAAATATGGGCAAATGAAATGTAGCTAAACGAACTGGCCATTTCATTAATTCCTCTTACCCTGCCTTTTTGTGGATGTTTTGGACCTGCAGCTTACCTGTCAGCCATCCTATAACAATGTTTATTTCCCCGAAGATCTCTGCCTCATCTATGCCCCTCTTTTGCCATCTGAATCAGGGTGGATGCTGCTAGCAACTCTGCTTGATTATTTTGTCTGTCCCCAAGCCAAACTTGAAGTTTGCTTTATTTCCACCATGCTTTTGTTACCATCTTCGTGCTCTGCTTCTGCCTGTATTTCCTCCAACAACTCAATAAAATTATCCTTGAGCCATGTCAGGTCTTCAGATCAGCCAGGTTGGGTGGCTTGGAGGTTTTTGATGATTTAGCACTGGGTCCTTCCCTAATCTTGCCTTGAGTCAGTGGATACTTCTGTTGGGCTATGCTTTCTGTTCTCAAATATGACTGAATGCTGTTATAGTGGATAGAAAATTCCTTATGGAGGAAATTAGTTGCTCCTTTACTAGAAATTTGTCCAACCTTTTGCCTTTGTAGTCTTGCCTTGAATGCTTGTTTATCCATATAAGAGCAAGACTGAATGGTTCTATGTCTATTAACTTAAATTCTTCCATCCATTCTTGGAAAAATTCCACTAGCAGGTCATTTCTTCCTCTCAGCCCCATTTTCCCTTGTTATTTAGATTATATTTTGATCACCCCCTACGATAAGGATTAGAGAATCTGTGAGTCCTCTTTCTCTTAGATCTTCAATTGTGGTCCATAAATGTTTAAAAGATCTATATGATTATTTAATTCTTCTGAGAATAATAAAACTAACAATGCGTCACTGGATTTTATGCTATTTACTAGGTCATATTCTTGGTTTCATCTTATTAGTGGTCCTTCTGAATGCCCTTGAGTATTGGCATGCTCTAATTGCTAATCTAGGAAGTGTTTTCTCAATGTCCTTCTCTTGTATCATTGTCTCTTGAATGTAGATTATTGTTGGCTTGTGTAGGGTTATTATCCTTCAAAGGGAATGGATTTTTTGAGGGGTTCACAAGCCCTTGTTGTTGGTGGAGAGTAAAATCATTGAGGAATCGATGGGGTTTCTCTTGCACGAAGTACCCCTGCTATAGTTAGCTGTCTACCTTCTTGAACTTCCCCCTCTACTTGTGTCATTGCCAATATCGTGTTCCATCTTCTCTTTGAAGGTTTCATACTTTCATCTTGCTTCCGGTCTTCTCCCAAGCCTCCTTTCGTGTATAGAGGAGTTCCACTCCCTCATTTTCTTTTTGACATTGTGAGATATTTTTGGCTTGAGAGTGACTTACTTGAAGAGGGCTTCAACTTGAATTTGGGGGAGGTCAAGTTGACTTGTTTCTGTTCCTTGAATGGATCTTTGGAATGTGTAGACCCTTCTGTGCAGGTCACCTTTTTATTTTTTGTGGTTTGTGGAGGGTTTGTTCGGGATCTGTTGTTCTTCATGGAGGTGCGAAAGGAGTCCTATAAAGAGGCTGGAGGGTGTATTAGCCCCATTGTTGTTTCTGTAAGCTTATTGCATACATGTGATCACTTCTAAATTTCTAATCTTTTCCACAAGCTCTCACAACATTGCTATTGGGTTTGGAGCTGTTTGTCTTGAGCTCGAAGTTTTTGTTGGAGATTCCCCCTTTTCCTTTCAAGTACTTTGTTTTGCTCTAAACACATTGAAGTCAGATTCTTTGACGATTGATCTGGGGAGGGAATCAGGTTATCTCTATTAGTAGGGTGTTCCTTTTCTTCTATCACTAATTCCTCCCCTCTTTTCCTATGGACAAGTCTTATTGGGTAGGTATACTGAACCTATCGATCATCTCTATAAATGTGACATCTAAAGGGAATATTGGTATAATGTAGCCTGTTACCTCTCAAACTAGCAGGTGTCCAAGGAGGGGATCCTATGGAGCAACTACTAGGTCAAGGGGCAACAATAAAGCAATAACCCACTGTCATCTCAGCGAAAGCTCCCTGCTCTTTACGGACTTTCACCGATGGGAGGAGATCCAATATAAGAGGAATTACTAGATGAATGGATCAATAAGAGGATAAGGAGTGATTCCTAAGGCCTATTCACAAGAGAGACTCAATTATATGGCTTTCTTACTCGAAAAGTAAGGGGATATGCTCTCTAGGAAGGGCTAAGAGGATTCTCGAGGCTAGGGTTTGGTAATATATCTTGTAAAGATGTTTCCTAGGTTGGAAAATCCTTATGGAGAATTGGCCTTTATGTGATCTTTGTGAAATCAGAGTTATAAAGTTGCCGGACCACAAAGGACCAGGTGGACCCAAAATTAGGTCAAGGGTATGGAGTTGATCAACCAAGGAGGGACTTGACCTAATTAGGGAAGATAAGAGGATCAAAGGAAAAGTTTCCTTTTGAGGATTGAATGCAATGATCAAAATGAGGACATTAGTTAAGGGAAACCTAGGGCAAGAAATGGTCCTTGAGACAGGGCTTGCTATGTCTTGGGATCCCATTGTCGGAATTGTTTCAAATTTGGAGGGCCTCTAGAAAAAACCCTAATGCAGTTATGGACCAAAAATCAAGGTGTTTTAATGGCTACAATGAGATTTATTTGATGCCCTAGGTGCCCTATGGTGGCTAGGCCTAGAAAGAGAGAGAGGAGGCAAGAAAAATAAGCGTTTAGGTGACTACCCGTGGATGGATTAGTGCCTTGCCTTTGGGGGAGATGGAGTTAAGATGAACTTGTGATTTGGAGAAACTATACCCAATCAAGGAGACCTCTAGACAACTTCGCATGGAAATTAGTGCATGAGAGTAGTTGCTAGAAGACTTTATACTTCGATATGCAATAATTGATGACCTATAAAGGTATTTTCAACAAAGATAACCTCTAGGAACATTCACCCATTCATACATGACACATGCAATGATGTAATGCTTTAAAAGACCAAAGTTTCCACAGTTTCACATAGTATTAAATTTCAGACCTATATAGCGAAAATCCCAACAACATTCATGTGACAAAGTAAATAACAAGAATAAACATGAAAAATATCACTTACATGTACAAATGAGTATATCCAATCATCATGTTATGCTAATAATTAAGCTCCAAGACCAAGAACATAGAATCCAAACATCAAAATTCATCCATGAAACCAAACTCGTCCTCCAAAAGGGAATGCAAAATTCTCACAAGAGCTAGTAACCCAATCCTAGTGATGATGAGAGAAATGAATCGCCCCTAATCTATTTATACCATCTCTAATGAGTTTGATTTGCCCTATTGGGTTAATTGAGCCCCAAATAATAAAATAATGTGCAATAATAACATCCCTTCGTGACAAACCCACCAAGATAACTCTATAACATAAAAATAAGCCTTTCACGAGGGTAAAATGATCAATAATTTGAGTTGTTGGGCCTTTGTGGAGGCCTAATGAAGTCCAGAGTGCGCCATGGTGAGAAAATGGACTCCAAACACAGTGGACAAGGGGTTGGCCCCTTGTTTTCCAAGCAAGTCACCGTGGTGCTCCCAAGTGGATGTGGGGACACAAGGACATCCTCATGGGTCTCCATGCGGATCGAAATTGCCTATAAACCATCTATAAGGGCTAGGATAATGACATAATCCCTCCCTTTGTCTCTTGTAGTGAGACACATCCTCATATAGACCCTAAAACATTTGCTGAGTGTATGGTGCAAGTGTGAAGCCGATTGGGCATGGTGAACCAGGTGCATCATCCTCATCCAAAAGGTGGAACACGAGTAATCAATGAGCGGTGTTGGGGAGACATGAAGTAATCTCTGCCATGTTGGAGGCCCATGGCTCTCAATACTCACCCTACAAGTGCCAATGTGGCCCTCTGGAGGGCTTAGACCGTGTATAGGGAGACCAAGCCCCAAATGGAGACCAACCTGCAATCTTGCATAAGATCCAAATCGTCCCCTTGCCCTCCAATACAACAAATCATTAGAATAAGCAAGTAAAAGAGCTTACAAATCATGGAATAAATGGGGCACTTTATGGTGTCATGCCTTTCCATAGTGGGCTTTGGCATGTACAAGTGTCTCCAAGCTCAATAAGGTGGTTAACTAAGCACCCTATTAGGTGGTTTTAACCTTTAAAGGGGGGTGACATGTCCATGGAACATCCATTAGGTGGTTTTAACCTTTAAAGGGTGGTGACATGTCCATGGTACATCCATTAGGTGGTAGGTGGCAAATGATATAGTGATGGAACAGAGTGGGGATTGTAAAAAAATTATGATCTGCACCCTTAACCCAGTTTACAAGTTTGCATGTGTTTGTTTAGGCCGAACCCACATGTTTTGTCACGCTGATATAAATTTCAGTATGCATTTATTATAAACATTAGAGGAGTACTTCTACTATTTTTCACTTTCCTATTAGCTGATAATTAATACAAAATTTAGGCAAGCATTTACGCATTTGAGACACTTATTTTTGGTCAAGCTGACCCCAGAAAAATCCCACAACCTCTTGGGGAAAATCGATCTTCAAAGGAGGATTTTGTTGCTTGAGAAATTTAAAATAAATACATAAAATAAACACAATACATATCTCCCTTTTCTGCTATAACATTAAATGCAAATTTTTGGAAATTTGTGCCACTGTAATTTTCAGATTTCACAAAATTTCATGTTCAAAATTTTTGCATTTTCCCACAGCTCAGCTCCTTGCATTTTGTGCCCAAATTTTGCCTTGAAATCTGTGCAATCCTTGCCTCGATTTCTGTCCCTAAAGGTGACTTTTCTACCTCGAAAATTGTGCCAGACAACTCCTCGATTTTCATGTTCCCTGAGTCAGTTGTCCCAAAATTCGTGCCTTGAATTTTGGGTTTGACAACAACTTTCTCAAATTTCGAGTCGTTTTGCTCCTCAAAATTAGTGTAGCAACACCTTGAAATTCGGGCCTTATTGTCTCGAAATGCGTGCTTGCTGTAGTTGCTAATCTCCTAAATTTTCACTGTTGTGGCTGCCAGCTCCTTGGAATTTGTGCCCTTCTCTAGTTGCAAAATTTCTCCTCCTTCATGAAGTTTCTCCTCTCTTCATTTCTCCTCGTGCTCTCTCAAATGTGAAGTGAAGAATGAGATCCCTTTTCTCTCTTTTGTCTCCTTGAAGAAGATTGAATCCCTAAACGTAGGATCCAATGGTTGAGATTTCATCCTCAAATCTCAAGATGTATGGTTGAGATCAATTCTCCTTAATTACCCGCCTCATAGATTGGCCCCATCACTTAAAAGTCCCATAATACCTTTTTCAAGTTGTGTACCTTTTCTATTTTTTCTCATAAAGTGATTTTTCACCTCACTTAAATATTAGAAAAGTACACTTAGTACTTTACACATAATATCACTTTATAAAGTACAAATGACTTTAATATTAGAAAAAGTACATGGTACAACACTTCTCAGTACATTTTTCACACATGACATTAATATAACTCATAAATGTCATTGAGACAAAAGTAATTAATGTGTTCACTAGGCTAAAAGGAATAAAAGCCTAGTAACACCTCTCCTTGGTACTATTTTCAACACTCCCTCCTACCGAGGAAGGTGTTGCTCATCACTCCCATCCTGTCTCTGAAAAAACATGCTTGCCTCTTGGCAAAGACTTGGTGAAAATGTTTGTTACCTGCTCATCAGTGGATATATACTCAAGCTTCACTGCCCCTTGTTGAACCCAGTCTTTGATGAAGTGGTATTTGATCTCTATATGCTTTGACCGATTGTGAAATACTGGATGCTCAGAGAGTTTAATACGACTCCGATTGTCACAGAAAATCATAGTTGGTCTCAACATCTAATCAAATAAACCATGAAGCATCTTGTGAAGCCATAATGCCTCACACCTTCCCTGAATAGCTGCCATATACTCTACCTTTGCGCTACTCAATGTCACTGACTTCTGTTTCCTACTGAACCATGACACAACTGCCGAGCCCAATGAGAAACAACATCCGTGGAAGTACTCCTCCGGTCACTGAGATTGCCAGCCCAATCTGAGTTTGTGCAACCAATCAATCTGACTCCATCATATCTGACATAGTCCAAACCATGATCCACTGTGCCCTGTAAGTACCTCAACACATGTTTTGTAGCCACCCAGTGTACTCTCCTGGGCTCCATCATAAACTGACTCAATGTGTTGACTGCAAAACAAATATCCTGTTTGGTGTTAACCAAATACATCAATGAACCGATCAACTTGCGATACAAAGTGGGATCCACCATCTCAGAATCAACATCATGCAACTTCTAGTTGGTGATCATAGGAGTAGCCATAAACGTGCAACCATCCATACAAAATCTCCTCAAGATATTTCCTACATACCTGCCCTGGCTCACGAAGATATGCCCATCCTCTTGCCAAACCTCCAACCCTATAAAGTAATGCATCAACTCCATATCAGTCATGTCAAACTCTGAAGCAAGATCTCTCTTGTAGTGCTGGATAAACAAGTCATCCACATACAATACCAAAATGAGTGGATTGTCACCTACTAAGATAAAGTATAGGTTCGGATTTGCATCACTCTTTTGGAAACCCATCTGCTGCAAGTAGGCATCTATCCTCTCGTACCATGCCCTCGGTGCCTGCTTCAGTCCATACAAGGCTTGCTTCAGCCTACACACATGAGACTCCCTCCCATGCAACTCAAAGCCCTCAGGCTGCTCAATGTACACCTCCTCCTATATAACACCATTGAGAAAGGCGGTCTTCACATCCATCTTGTGAATCCTCCATCCCATCTCAGCTGTTATAGATATCACTACTCTAATGGAAGTATTGTGAGCAACCAGTGCAAAGGTCTCTTCATAGTCAACTCCCTCTAGCTGTGAGAACCCTCACGCCACAAACTAAGCTTTGAACTTCTCCATGCTGCTGTCCACAACATGTTTGATCTTGTAGAGCCACCTAGAAGTCACCATTGGCTTCCCTCCCAAACATCATTCTTCATGATAGAGGCATACTCCACCATGGCATCTCTCCAGATTTGCTGTCTAGCGGCCTCCTCAAAACTAGCTGGCTCTGTCTCCACAACACCTGCCACAAAGCCCACCCAATCTCTCTGGTGGTTTGCTCTCCCTCATTGACCACTCAGGTCTCCCCACTGCCTCCTTAGCCTCCTTCAGGGTCTCCCAAAGCCATCTTGGCTTTCTCTTCCCTGAAGTAGTCTCTTGTGGTGGTATGGGAAAATCCTCAACTAGTGCCTCTTGCCCAGGCGAGGAAGGCTTTGAAATAGCCAATGGAGATCCTGACCTCTGAGATACTGTGCCTGATGAACCTACACCAGGGGATCTTCTACCAGGCCAAATTGTGCTCTGTGAACTGGTTACCCCTTAAGAAGGTGAACCTCCTGATCTTGGAGTGCCATCTGATGCACCTGAAACTTGTGGTGTGGCCCCTTGCTGAGGGGCTTGCTGCTCTACCTTATCAAACACCCGAGACCTCCTCAAAACCCTCTCCTCCTCAAATGTCACATCCCGTCTTAGGACAATCTTCCTTGTGCACGAAGATAGATACGGTAAGCTCTGCTGGCCTCATTGTAACCCACTAGGATACCCCTCTCTGTAATGGGTTCCAAATTCATCCTCTTCTCCTCAGGGACTTGTGAATATGTAAGGCACCCAAATATCCTAATGTGCCCAACTTCCGGCTTCTTGCCGGTGTACACCTCCTCAGGAGTCTTGCTCCCCAAGACTCTATGTGGGCTTTTGTTCTGCAAATATAAAAAAGTGTTACATGCCTCGACCCACAAGAAGAAAGGTAAACTCTGATCATGTAACATCGCTCTAGCTGCACCCACAATGGTCTTGTTCTTCCTCTTTGCCACCCCATTCTACTGAGGGTTATAAGGTACAATGAGCTCCCTCTTGATACCAACACCCCCACAAAAATTCCACATCTTCGCAGAATTGTACTCACCCCCATTATCTGATCTCAACACCCTGATTTGACTCCTTTTATGGTTCTCCACACGAGCCTTAAATTCTTGGAATCTTCGGAAGACTTCAACCTTGGTCTTCAGGAAGTAAATCCAGGACCTCTTGGAGTGGTCATCAATGAATGCTACATAGTATTCATATCCACTCAATGAAACATGGGACATAGGACCACATACGTCAGAATGAATCAAGTCAAGGATACTTGCAACTCTTCTGTCACTACTCTGGAAAGGTGTCTTGGTGTACTTTCCCAAAGCACACCCCCTACACACATCATGATGCTCTGTGCTGAAGTCAGGCAACCCTATAACCATCTCCTTCAACATCCTGAAACCTCCATGGTGCAAGTGGGCCATCCTCCTACGCCACAACTCACATAATTCACTACTACTGGTTTGCATTACCATAGCTCTAAGAGGCTGAAACATAAGTTTGTATAGTCTCCCACTACGAGCTCCAATCACACGAGCATACTAGATACTGGATCCCCTGGGATATATCAACGCTTGTCCCTTCCAGAACAATACCTCATACCCCCTATCTATTAGTTTTTGTAGCATCGGATGTGTTCTAGCCACAAAATTTGGTGGAGAGGCTAGAATACATGTATTCTTCAAAACTCAGAAATCGTTTCTGGAAATTCCACCTAGAGATGACTTAATTAAAACAATTAATCAATTTTTAATATTTCCTAAGTCTAAACTTAGGAAATATGATTAATTAAAGGGTATTAATTAAGTCATGGTGAGAATATTCTAGAAAAAGACTTGGATCGAGTTCTAGTTAATCTTAGCCATCTATTAAGTTTTAATTGCGGCCGTTGATGTCTCAACGAGAGATTATAAGAAGAAACTCTACGGTTCTTGAAGAACACACACCATCAATTTGATTTCACTAACAGATCGATTTCTAGTGTAGCAGCGCCGAGTTGCTGGAGGGAGAGCTTGTGAGCTTGAAGCAATGAGAGAGGGGCATGGATAGTAAGGCCGAAGAAAGTTTTCCAGTTCTGTTGAGTGCATTGTAGAGAGGCAGTGAGTGCCATAGAGAATCAATGCAGTTCTTCAGAGGGGATTTTGTATTTTGTTGGGGAGGAGAAGTGATTTAGTGCCAGAAGCTGGAGGAAGAGTTCGAAGCCCAAAAGTATTCGTCTTCCAAACAACAACTAATCAGATAGCGAGAGGGAAAGCAATTTTGAGTTGTGAGGACGCAGTACTGCATAGGCTGACACAGTGACTGCGCAGAGGCAACAAAGAGAAACTCGACTTGAGATAAGGTCAGTGTCAGATCCCCTATGGGAGTGAGATTTTTCTCACTAGATTTATTGTCAGTCATTTCTTTGTATGGATTGCTAGATTTGAGCATCCATAGTCTTGTACTCAGATTTACTACTGCATAATATCAAAACCCTTAGCTGCTGCGCCGATTTTCCCATGTTGGGTTTTTTCCGGGGACTTAGTCCAAAAGTAACTGTGTATTTGTGTGTGTGCATCTATTCTTCCAACATTTTTTATTTCTTCGACAAGTTTATTTTGTGAAGGTTGCAGTGTATTTGTTTCGTTATTTGCCTTAGCACACAACAAATAATTTGTTCAGTTAAATTAACAAATAGAAGAAATAATATCAGTTGCAGGCTGGAGGAAGTAGCTTCAAATTACTACGTAAGCAATTGTTCGAAACCCCAGGGGCTGCACAGTTCCTTAGCTAGGAGGGTCAATTTTTGAGGAAAAGTTTATTTCTCTGAGCGAGTCGACAGAGAATAAGTCTTCTAGATCAAAGATTACTAGAGGCAGAGGGAGAAGCAATATTTTTCTTGCAAAGTAGATCTTCAACTGGGATGCAACAATTTGTTGGTGCAAAATAGCGTTAGGAGGAAGGAAGAGCACACATTGAGGGAATTCTTTCTTCAGGGAACTTCTAGTCCAAAAGTTCGGTTTTTCACTGCAGAGCAACAGTAGTTGTGAGCAGATTTGCCCACTCCAGCAAGGAGGGTGTAGAGCTAGTCAGCAGCTGCGCAGAGGAGAAGAGAAGGAGTTCGAGTTTTTGCAGAGATGGCATCAACAAGGTTGAGAGATTAGGATCGGTTGGACGGAGCCTCCAACTACGTGATCTGGAAGGCAAGAATTTTCTGTCTTCTAGATGAATATGATCTCAAAGCCTACATTGATAATGTGGTAGCCATACCCACAAATGCAGATCAATTGAAGGCCTACAAGAAGGAGATGGTGAAAGCAAAGACGCTGATTCTCAATGGGGTTCGAGATCACGTGTGTCTCACATAGGGATCTTCCGAGCAGCGAAATATGTATCTTGAGGAGAAGTTGAGATGTACAATGATGCAGAAAGGGGAGCGCATAGACCCCTTCCTCACTAGGATTCATGATGTCTGAGACCCGTTGTCTGCAGTAGGGTCAGCGCCCTAGCCTACAGAATTGGTGCGATTAGCTCTAAACAACGTTTCCGAAGATTGGCAAGTCTTTGTCCAGAGTATGCTAGGCAAAGACAAGTTGCCAGAGTGGGATCGAATGTGGGTTGATCTGCATTAGGAGGAGATGAGGCAAGATTTGGTGAAGAGCACCATCAATGGCAACAACAACAACAGTGGGACGGAGCAAGTGAAGGAAGAGGAGAATGTGGCCCTCACATCAAAGGGGCAGCAGGAGCAGCGCAGGAGGAAGAAGGAACTTTCCAAGGTCAAATGCTCTAGATGTGGTGAACTTGACTACTACAACATCCAGTGTCCTCTCAGGAAGAAGGACAAGGAGGAAAAGCAAGACCAGGCGACAACTCATGTAGAGATCGACAAGCTGTCCTCCGGATTGGAGGAAGAGTTTGCCATGATCACTGATATACCTCCAGGAGTGAGGTGGGGTGATTTGGTTTTGTAGCCCTAGAGAGCTACAGGTTGGGCAGGATTCTTGAGAAGGTCCACCTCTTGAATCAAAACCTTGCTATGGGAGTCCACAATATTTAAGTAGCAAGATGGATCAGTGGCAGATGGTGCAGTCAGATGCTAGAGTGATAGATGTAATGGCTAGTAGCGGTCAGATACTAGGCAGCGTGGTACAGCGTTGGCAGTAATGTAGTTGGCACAGAGCAGAGTCAGTAGCAATGTAGAGGCTTCAGTGACAACGCAAAGAGTAGCAGCAGCTTGGGAGACAGATGAATCATACTGATCACAGTTGATTCAATGTTTTGGATGCTTTTCAGTTGCAATTGTTGTAGTTGCAGCAACAACGGATGGAGAGGAAGTTGTAGTGTAGATGCAGTGTTGGCAGCAGTTCAGCAAGGCCAACAACAACATAGATGCAACGTATATCAGAGTTGCGTAGTAGTTGGTGGGCAACAAAAGCCAAACATTAGCATTGTGATAGGAGGTGGTGCAGAGACAGGGTGTTGCTTCAGTGGGTTGCAGTGCTAGAACACATTCCTCACTAAGAGGGAGTGTTAGTTTTTGTAGCATCGGATGTGTTCTAGCCACAAAATTTGGTGGAGAGGCTAGAATACATGTATTCTCGAAAACCCAGAAATTGTTTTTGGAAATTCCACCTAGAGATGACTTAATTAAAATAATTAATCTGTTGTTAATATTTCCTAAGTTTAAACTTAGGAAATATAATTAATTAAGGGGTGTTAATTAAGCCATGGTGAGAATCTTTTAGAAAAAGACTTGCATCAAGTTCTAGTTAATCTTAGCCATCGATTAAGTTTTAATCGTGGTCGTTGATGTCTCAACGAGGGATTATAAAAAGAAACTCGATGGGGCTTGGAGAACACACACCAATAGTTCGATTTCATTGGCAGATCGATTTCCAGAGTAGCAGCGCTGAGTTGTCGGAGAGAGAGCTAGTGAGTTCGAAGTAGTTAGAGGGGTAGGGATAGTAAGGCCGGATGCTCCACTGCTTATGAACCAAGTACAGGAAGATGTGACATGAGTGGCTAAACTCACCACCAAAGCACACTTTGAATCAAACATAGCCGTAAAATCATCCACATCTGCTGAAGCTGCAACTCCCTGTTTCTTTTTACCCTTCTTGTTGCGACATTGAACAACACAGTGAGCCATCTTCCCATAAGAAGAACATTTCACTTTGCCCATGTCCTTCTCCTTAGCCTTTTGCTTCTCTTTCTCTTGCTTTGGTCCACTAGAACACCCCTTCTTGACCTTCTTTCCCTTAGCCGCAAGAACAACATTCTCCTTTTCACCTCCCCCACCACTCTTGTTGCCACCCCTCACACTCCTCTTGATCTCTTGGATGAAATTGTCCCACATCCTCCAACTAGGAAAGTTCTCTGTGGCCACCATGTCATGGATAAAACCATCCCACTTCTCAGTGAACCTATTTAAGGCAATCCTAACGCTCATCTGGAACAACCTCTCCAATGGCAGCTGACTCATCCTTCACCCGTGAGACTGGTGAGGAAGGATGTCACACTGTCGGTCTTGGTAATCTTAGTGTTGCTAGCTTTTGCCATCTTTCTGTTCTCATTAGAACTCTGGTGTAAGGAGACCAAGGAATCCCACATCTGATATGCATATCTCATCCCTGAAACATGAGGGAATAAATGGTCCTTGATGGCATCTAGAATGATCCTCTTTGCCTTTACATTCTTGTTGTTGAACTCCACCAACTAAGCTAGGTCATTGGGTGCTTGCACAACTGCTTCAACAACATCCCACACTTCCACCTCCTCCAGTGAAAGCATAAACCTCTTCTTCCATGGGCCAAAGTTTTCAGCCCCTTCCAATCTGTCCTCTACTCTCAACCTAGTAGCCATGACCCCACAACCAACAACATGTAGCATATCTGGAAGCTAGAACCTTCCTCCCTCTGAACTACTTAAGCTTTTGGGTTTCTGACAAGGTTTCAAAGGTTTTGGTTCATTGTTTGAAGACTTTAAATGCTTGCTGCCCTCTTTACCAGTTCACTGAAATTTGAGATTTGAGTCTCAACTTGGCTAAACTCAGCTTTGATACCATGTAGAAAATTTATGACCTACACCCTGAACTAGTCAAGTTTACAAGTTTGCATGTGTTTGTTAAGGCCCAACCCACATGTTTTGTCATGCTGATATAAATTTCAATATGCATTTATTGTAAACATTAAAAGAGTACTTCTACCATTTTTCACTTTCATATCAGTTGGTAATTAATACAAAATTTAGGCAAGCATCACACATATGAGACACTTGTTTTTGGTCAAGCTGACCCCGGGAAAACCCCACAGCCTCTTGGGGAAAACTAATCTTCAAAGGAGGATTTTATTGCTTAAGAAATTTAGAATAAGTACATAAAATAAACATATACTTAGCATTAAATGCAAATTTTTGGAAATTTGTGGCCACTGTAATTATTAGATTTTCACAAAATTTCATGCTCAAAATTTTTGCATTTTCTCACAGCTCAGTTCCTCGAATTTTGTGCCCAAATTCTGCCTTGAAATTTGTGCAATCACTGCCTCAATTTTTATGCTTTAAGGTCCTTGTTCTACCTCGAAAATCGTGCCAGTCAACTCGATTTTCATGACATTTGAGTTAGTTGTCCTGAAATTTGTGCCTCGAATTTTGAGCTTTTCTGCTCTTTGAAATTCAAGGCTCCCTGCCTCGAAATTCATGCCTGTTGTAGCTACTAATCTCCTCGAATTTTGTGTTGTTGTGGCTGCCCCCTTCTCCTTGGAATTCTTGCCCTTCTCTAGCTGCAAATTTTCTCCTCCTTCATGAAGTTTCTCCTCTCCTCTCTTCTCCTCATGCTCTCTCAAGTGTGAAGTGAAGAATGAGATCTCTTCTCTCTTTTGTCTCTTTGGAAAAGATTGAATCCCTTAACCTAGGATACTTGGTTGAGATTTCATTCTCAAATCTCAAGATGTATGGTTAAGATCAATTCTCCCAAATGACCCCCCTCATACATTGGCCTCATCACTCAAAAGTCTCCTAGTACCTTTTCTATTTTTTCTCATAAAGTGAATTTTCACCTCACTTCAATATTAGAAAAGTACACTTAATACTTTATATAGAAATTAATGTGTAGATTTGAAACTGCTCATGAAATTTACTAAATCACAAGACTCGAAGTTACTCTACTGATTTGCAGAAGTTAACTCACCATGTAGAACACAAATCATAGACATGCAAAAGGAAACATGACACATGGACAAAGATTTATCTAGGGGAAAACAACTGCTCAAAATCCCTTCCTATATGTATTGCATTAATAAAAGAATAGAGATGAAATACATATGCTTTCTCAACCCTAAGCACAACCTGCAAGTGTATAGTCTATCCCTTTGCTTGGCTAACTGACTTTGGCCAATACTTAGCCAATTTTCAAGCCCTCTAAGCTCCTATTTCCTTGCGTTGTTCCTTGAGGAATTATGCCCCTATTAATTAGCAAATTCTCTCAATTGGATTGCGCAATTCCTCTAAGCTCTTCCTTCGATTGCATGCACCACCTGTACACATTGGAAAAGTCTACAACTGATAGTACACTACCTTGGAATCTCCATCTCAACTGGGTAACTCGAATTCTCTACATGCATGAGCTAATTTAAGATGATTGATCAGTTATTTGGATGATCATTAAGTGTGGTTGAAGTCATACTTCCAGAACTTGACCTTCCACTAGTTCCTCCAACAATTAGAACTAGTTTAACTGACCATAACTCAATTTAACTGAATTAAATTGCTACAATTGAAATTAACTCAACCTAGGGTCCTAAAATTTAGGAATCCCTGCACACAACTAAACTTCATGCCCCTAACTCGAATTTACTTAGCTAAACTCCTATTTTTTAGGAATCAACTCAAATAAACTGAACTTCAAGTCATTAACTCGAATTGGGTGTTCTTAATTGAGTGACAATATGTTAAAAGTGGCAACTAGGGCCAAACTCCACATGGGTCATCTTATTTATGACAACTGATATTTTTCTTGGTTTCCTTTCTCCGCGAGGTGTAGGATTGATCTAAAGATCATCCCATTCTGACATGTACAAATGAAGTTATGAATTTATTTTGATTATGGACAAATTGTCAAGGTCGGCCAACAAACTCATGTAGGCTCAGAAGCCTAATAGTCACGTCTATTCATCCTCAACGTTAGCCTACAAATACATGATGCTTCATCCTCATTTGGACATCACTCATCTTCACACATCTCTCTCTCTCCTCATTTGATTGGATACAGATTTCTGGGCAGCGTCTCTCTCCACACGTGTGAAGGAAAGGACAATGTTTTTCTGTTTCAGCATTGACTGAATTTCCAAAAGGCTGTTTTGGGCTGTGTTGACCAAGTGTTGACTTATTTTAGTGCAATTTTGGGTGGAGGAATTCTGTCCTAGCAGGCTGCAAATTTGGGCACAACAATTGAGGCAATTTGACCTCTTTGTTGACCAACGTTGACTATATTAGGGTTGGCTACAGGGTTGACATTTGTTGACCAATTTTGACTGGACTTTTCCAGACTGTTTTCGGCTGATTAGACTTGCTATTGGAGGTCAAAGTTGATTGGGTTTGACCAAGCTGAATTAAGGAAGGAATCTGCCTTGTTGACCAACGTTGACTTTTCTGGTTAGGGCTCTTTTTCTGCTGTTATAAATTATTAGAATTTGTAAATTGTACTATCTCTCTCTGCTGAACTATGAAGACTAAAAGAAGAATTGATTAAGGGTTTCCCCACATTGGGGTTTGTCCTTGGCTGATGCCACATCTTGTGTCCTCTTGTCTTGGCTTGTCTTCTACTGTTTATTTTTATGTTCTATCTGCATTTTACTATCATGTTGATGTGATTCCTAATTGGATATTGATATCGGGCTAATAAAGAAATTGAAGTAAAATTGCTCTAAAGCATAGAACATACCATTGTTGCCTAAAATTAACATGGTATCAGAGCTGAGGTGAAGACAAAGCCCAAGCAAGCGTGAAAGAGCAATCACCAAAGATAGCTGGACAAGGACAAAAGAATCAATGGGTTCGTTACCCTACTTCCCGGTTGAAGAAAAGCTCCATGGTAAATCTGACTATCATGGATTGAAGATGTCTCTTGATTTGACCTTGGAAGAGAAGGAAGTGATGGATTATGTGCAGGGTAAAATCCCTGAGCCTCCTTCAAATGCACTGGCTGTTGCGAAGACCAAGTATAATAAGGCTGAAGTCAAAGTGAAGAAGATTATCAGGGATTCCATTGACAAGCATCTGGTGGCCTATATCTTCGAATTGAAGACCTCCAAGGAGATATACGACAGGTTGGTCGGCATGTTCAAGGTTAGCAATGCTAATCAAATTCTCTGTCTTAAGGATAAGTTGAAGTATATTAAGAAGCGCAAGGACGAGGATATTCAACCCTATTTCTTGAGGATGACTGAGATCAAGAATGATCTACTCTCGATTGGAGAAGTCATTCCTGATAGGGAACTTACTCTCACCACCTTTGGAGGACTCCCACCTAAGTGGTATGTATTTAGAACCACTATACTCAATAATGATCGAATTCTAGGGCTTGAAGAATTGATGTCGAGATGCATTCAAGAATAAACAAGAATGGTGGAGCAAGAAATGCGTTCTAATAGAAGCAACCCCACTGCATTCTCCGCTCTTGCCAAGAGGAAGAACAATGCAGGTCCAAAGAAGCAAAGTAAAGGAAGACTGGGATTCAAAAGTGGAAGGAAGGGAAGATGCTTTGTTTGCAATAAGTTTGGCCACTATGCAAGGGTGTATCCTAATAGAAGGGATACAACTCGAGATGATGATTATCATAACAACTCCAGGGGCAACTTCAATAACAACGATCAAAGGAATGGCAGGTCCAGTGGCAAAGGAAAAAGGAATGCAAGACATCAAGGAAATGGTTGACCCTCCAAGAAATCAGGGAACTCCAGGTATGATGAATCCAATGTTGTTAACAATAAGCAAAAAAAGTACTATCTTCTATCAGCCCTGATAAATTCGCTGATTGATAGTGGTGCCTCATGGCACTTCAATGGATACAAGGAAGCCCTCTCTAATCTGATAGAAATGGGGACAAACTTGGAGATTATCCTTGGAGACAATGCCACCTATCCCGTGAAGGGAGTAGGGAATGTTAACCTTCAATTGAATTAAGGTAACACTATTCATTTGCAAGAAGTACTATATGTACCCGATCTTAAGAAGAACCTGGTGTCCATTTCAACAATGGAGGATAAAGGATTCAAGGTGGCTTTTATTGATGGAAAGGTACATGTTTGGAAAATAAATTTCAAGGATGCTTTTACGCTTGGGTTCAGGGTTGACACTTTGTATCAAGTTGGAGGAAGTCCATTGGGAGCCATGTCTTGCGACACATCTCTACAATCTGAACTATGGCATCGGAGGTTCGCCCATCGTCATTATAAGGCCCTACTCAATGTGAGACAGATGGTGACAGGTATGCTTGAATTCAAAGTAGAGCATGACGGTGTATGTCTGAGATGTGTCGAAGGAAAACTTACAAGGGGACCATTCCCCTCAAGTAATAGCAAGACCACAGACATTGCAATTGATCCACTTTGACATATCTAGTATGATGCCTGTAAACTCCTTGGGAGGATACTTATACTATCTCACCTTTGTGGATGATTATTCTTGCAAGACCTGGATCTAATTCTTGAAGAAGAAGGATGAAGTGTTCACTTGGTTCCGACACTTCAAAGCCTTGATCGAAACCCAATTCGAGAAGAAAATCAAGATATTGAGGACTGATAATGGGACTGAGTATGAACCCAATGAATTCCAAGATTATTGTAGAGAAGTTGGCATTAAGAGGGAGACTACAACACCATACACTCCCGAGCAGAATGGTGTGGCTGAAAGGAAGAATCACTCTATTGTAGAAGTTGTCCGTGCCATGCTTCATAATCAAGGCGTTCCGAAGTTTCTATGGGATGAAGTTTCAAATACTGCTGTGTATGTTCAAAACCGATGCCCTCATCAAGCATTGGACTCCAAGGCTCTCGAAGAAATGTTCACTGGTAAGAAACCCGATGTCTCTCATTTTAGAATTTTTGGTAGCCTCATATATTTTCATGTGCCAAAAGAGAAAAGAAGCAAATTGGGTGCATCTGGGAAGAAAGGAATCTTTGTGGGCTATAGTGAAAATTCTAAGGGATATAGAATTTATGTGGCTGGTCAAAAGGAAGTTGAGATAAGTCATGATGTCACCTTCGACGAAGATATGGCCATCAGGAAGATCAACAATCTTCCCATCCTAAGGAAGGACAAAGAAGCTGACACATGAAATCAGGGTGAAAAAGAGGATGAAACGATGCCTGATGTTGATGAACCTATGGATCCTATTGATCCACTCCCTCATGAGCCTTTCTCCTCCAAGAGGAGACCCTCATCGATTAGGGAGACTCTCAAAGATGCTGAGAGGCATATTGCACCAAGGGGGACTTTCCATGAAAGCAAGAAGCCGAACAGGTACCAAGGATATTTGACTGCCATGAGCACTATCATTTAAAATGAGCCTTCAACAGTTGAAGAAATTGTTGAAGAAGTATGGAAGGATGCTATGAATGAAGAATATGAGTCAATTATAAAGAATGATGTCTGGGATGTGGTCCCTAGTCCTTAAGACAAATCGATTGTCACTTCTAAGTGGCTCTACAAAATCAAGCATGGAGCTGATGGAAGTGCAGAAAAGTTCAAGGCTTGCTTTGTTGCTCGAGACTTCTCTCAAAAGGAAGGTGTAGATTACGATGAGATATTTGCACCTGTTGCTCGATACACCACCATTCGCTCGATCATAGCCCTTACTGCCTTTCAAGGATGGAACCTACATCATATGGATCTCAAGAGCGCCTTCTTGCATGGTTCAATCAAAGAGGAAGTCTATGTGGAACAACTTGAGGGTTTGAAGTACATGATAGGCAATCTCATGTATGCAGGTTGAGGAAATCTCATGTATGCAGGTTGAGGAAAGCTCTCTATGGATTGAAGCAAGCATCCTGGGCTTGGTATGAGAGGGTCGATAGCTATCTGATGAAGCTGGGATTCACTAGAGTGACTTTAAGGTTGAAAATGATAAACCTCTCATTCTGGTACTTTATGTGGACAACCTCTTTTTGACAGGTGTAGACCCTCTCATTCACAAATGTAAGAGGGATTTGGCTTTTGAATTTGAGATGAAGGACCTAGGACTGATGCACTATTTCCTAGGGTTGAGGTCTGGCAAAAGCCAGGTGAGATTTTGTTCTATCAAGGAAAATATGTTGTGAAGATATTGGAAAGATTTGGGATGGTGGACTGCAAGCCTGTGACTACTTTGATGGAACTTAACTTTAAGAAGTTATGTGGTAGTGCTGTTGGATTTGAATTGCGAAATGCTTTTAAGTATCATCAAATCATAAGAGCACTGATGTTCTTGGTGAATTCCCGTCTAGACCTATGTTTTGTAGTTAACACATTGAGCCAATACATGGTTGAGCCTCATCAAATACATTGGATTGCTGCCAAGAACCTTCTAAGATATCTTCGGGGCACAATCACTCATGGACTGAGATATACTGTCGGAAATGTGAAGCTGCATGGTTATTTGGTGCTAATTGGGCTGGCAGTGTGGTGGATCGCAAGAGCACTTTTGGATGCTGTTTTTCTTTGGGTTCTGCTTCGATATCCTAGATGAGCAGGAAGCAAAAATCGGTTGCCTTGAGCACCATCGAGGCCAAATACATAGCTGCTAGTATGGCCTACCATGAAGCTGTCTGGTTGAGGAAGCTCTTCAGTGAGTTGCTTGGACAAGTGCTAGATACTACTGTGATCTTCTGTGACAACAACTGGAGTGGGATTCGATTATCAGTGAATCCCGTGTTTCATGATTGCTCCAAGCATATAGATATCATGTACCACTTTGTTCGGGGTATGGTACGGTGAGGAGCAATAAAATCCATCACATTAGGATTGATGAGTAGGTTGCCGATATTCTGACAAAGGCCCTAGGGAAGGTCAAATTCTTGGCCTTCTGAGAACGACTTGGAGTGGTGGAGAGACCCTCATATGAAGGTCTTGTGTGAGATGGACATTGAGCTCTGGGAGCTCCGGGGGGCTTGGGGTACTTCTTGGAGTGGTGAGCAACCATAGGGTGAGTGGTTGAACCATCCCCTAGTGGTTTGCTATGGACAGGATGAGTGATTCATCCTTCCCCTTTGATACCCCTTGGATACATGCGAGTAGGACGAGTGGTTCATCCTTCTCTTGCCAAGACATCCTACCCATGCAATCTGGGACTCATGGGAAGTACCTCTCATCTGGCCAATGAGTAGGGAAATGAGTATAGGGACCATAGTACTACCGATGGACGCATCGTGTACTACCGTACTCCTTATGCTAGGATGTTCGATATTGATCTAGGATCCAATGGGAACTGACTTCAAGTCAGTAAGAGTGGTATGAGACACTCTTTTGATTGGGACCGACTTTGGGTCAGTAGAGAATGGTATGATACATTCTCGATCACTTCTTCTTCTTCATAGTTCAGTAGAGCAGTGCATGGATGGCAGAGATAGTACATATTGGCAGATGGATTAGCAAGCGGAGTTCTCCCTAGTTGAGAGGGAGTGCTAAAATTGGCAATTGGGGCGAAACTTCACATGGGTCATCTTATTTTTGACAGCTAATATTTTTCTTGGATTCCTCTCTCTGAGAGGTGTAGGATTGATCTAAAGATCATTACATTTTGACATGTACAAATGAAGTTATGAATTTATTTTGATTATGGACAAATTGTCAAGGTTCGCCAACAAACTCATGTAGGCTCAGAAGCCCAACAATCACGTCTATTCATCCTCAACATTAGCTTACAAATACATGATGCCTCATCCTCATCTGGACATCACTCATCTTCACACATCTTTGTCTCTCTCTCTCCTCATCTGATTGGGTACGGATTTCTAGGCAACTTCTCTCTTACATGTGCGAAGGAAAGGACAATGTTTTTCTGTTTCAGCATTGATCAGGGTTGATCGAATTGCCAGAACGCTGTTTTGGGCTGCTTTGACCAAGTGTTGACTCGTTTTAGTGCGATTTTGGGTGGAGGAATTCCGTTCTAGCAGGCCGTAGATCTGGGCACAAGAACCGAGGCAATCTGACCTTTGTTTTGACCAACGTTTGACTATACTAGGGCTGGCCGCAAGGTTGACTTTTGTTGACCAGTTTTGACTAGACTTTTTCAGATTGTTTTGGGTAGATTAGACTTTTTGTTGGAGGCCAAAGTTGACAAGGTTTAATCAAGCTGAATTGAAGAAGAAATCTGCCCTGTCGACCAGTGTTGATTTTTCTGGTTAGGGCTCTTTTGCTGCTGCTATAAATTATCAAAATTTGTAAATTGTACTATCTCTCTGCTGAACTATTGAAGACTAAAACGAGAATTGATCAAGGGTTTCCCCACATTGGGGTTTGTCCCTGGCTGGTACCACATTCTGTGTCCTCTTGTCTTGGCTTGTCTTCTACTGTTTATGTTATGTTCTATTTGCATTTTACTATCATGTTAATGTGATTGCTAAATTAGATATTGATATTGGGCTAGTAAAGAAATTGAAGTGAAATTGCTCTTAAGCATAGAACATACCATTGTTGCCTAAAATTAATAGCCATGTAACCTTATTAGTTAACTCCTCCAAGTTGTCTGCTAATATGGAATTTTGAATTTCCTCAATTTGATTAACGCAAAATGAAAATTGAGACATTCTTGTTGCATTTTCAACACTCTCTCAGTAAGAAAGGGATTATCAACCACCCATATCCCGCAACTGTGGAATGTACTTGCATGCAACACCTCTCAGCATTGTTGCTGCTACTGAGAATCATCCAAAAAACAAACTGAATGAACTGTGTCTGCGATTGTCCACTGGGAAAAATGTGCTGCTGTTGACTTTGCTACTGAGCCTCTTGCTTTGTTGTCAATACTCCTTTGCATTCCTCAGTATCTGGCTGACATTGATCCTCTTGCTATTGAATACTGTGGACCACCGTAGCAAGGTAATGATCCATGAGGAGAATGCCTCAATGGACTCTACCCAAATTTCTGCAACTCTTGGACTAAGTGTCTACATTGCTCCAACTCACTCTTGGAGGTATAGCTACATGTGCTCCTTCTGCCCACTTGGTTCAAACTCTCCCCTTGTTGGAGGTCTCTGCTTGAGTGGATGTCTCCACTCTCCCTCCTCTCTGCCTTTCCATTTGGGTCTGCTCCACAACTTCTTGAGACTCCTTCCGAGGCTCCATTTTGAGAGGTAAATTATGCTCCCTCTCAACCACCATGTCTCTAACCCTTGCCTTGCTCCTTAAGGCTTTGCATGCATCTTCTACCTCTAGTGCATACGAGTTCTTGACTCGAGCACCGATCTGTTTCACCTGCCCTGTCGCTATGTGTCTTAGGATTGCCTTTCCTTTGTTGAAGATCACATCGTAACCACAGTCTTCCAACACTACTATAGATATGATATTTTTCTTCAGTCTTGGAATGAACATGACATCCTTGAGTCTGAGAGGAGATCTTGACTCCTTCTAAAAGGTTACTCTACCAATCCCGGTAGCATTGTACCTTTCATCGTCTCCCAACTCAATGTTCATCTTGAGATCTTTCTCCTCCAAGTCATTGAAAAATTCTCTATTCCTCGTCATATGGAACGAGACACCACTGTCCAAGTACCACACGCTCCCCATCACTGTGCCTACCATTCATGCAATGAGAGTGAAGTCAAGCTCAAACTGTGAAGCCAAAACTTCACCTGTTGCTACTACTGCAGGCTCCTTCTTGCTTGCCTTCTTGTGTGGACACTTAGTGGCTATGTAACCGAATTCATCCTACAGGGGCTACAAGTCGTGAATCTAATGAATTCGACACGATTCGTATGGTTTCGTGTTCGGATATTGTGACATGTTGTGTCTGATCAGGACATAATTGAATCCGGATCGTGTCCCGATCAGACACTATGTGTCACAATTTTCGGAGACGAATCTGGAAAAACGACTACTCGCGCGACTTTTTAAGAGGGCTTTCCTCATTTCTTTTTACACATTCACTTATTTACTTTGCTGTGGGTTTGTTGTGGGTGTTTGGGAGCAAGGAGCAAAGGTGTGGGAGCATTTTCAAGGAGATTGAAGCAACAGGTAAGTGCATTTTCTCTCTAATATTTTTGCATTTTTATTATAGCAGTTTGCAAATGCATTTCTTTTACAAATTTGTGCATTTTTTGTTTATTTTTTTATAGTATTCATGGCTCAATCATGGGTAGCAGGGAAGGGGCAAGGGAAGGGGAAGAATGTTCCCATTGGAGATGTCCCCCCTCTCCCAATTTCGTCAGAGTTTACAACTAATGTTGAGAGAAGACTTCCTCGTCAATGTAACATTGACAAATATCCCTTGTGGAAATATGTCACAAGAGAGCAAAGGCCAAGCAACAAGGTGAAAGGAGGAGGCAATGTGAGTTGGAAATGCAACTATTGTTACAATACTTTCATGAGCACATATTTCCGTGTGAAAGTCCATTTGTTGGCTTTACCAGGTTGTGGGATTGGAGCTTGTACAAAGGTGCTTTTATCAAAGAGGAAAGAAATGGAAAGAGAGTCGAATGTTGTTATGGCACATGTGGCTGCAAAGTAAAAAAAGCCAAGAATGATGAGTCCCTTCCATTCTTGAGGAAAGGCAGCAACAAATTCCCATTCGAGAGTTCTAGTGGCGGACAAGCAGCAAAAAGAAAGGCAATTTCACTTGGTCCAATGGACAAGATTTTTCAGAAGGAGAAATGGGAAGAGCTTGATCCCACCATTGCCTTTTTCTTTATCAAAACTCCATATCCTTCAATGTTGCACACTCACCTCTATTTATTGAGATGTGCCAAGCTCTAACTCAAGGGGCTCCATCAAGGTATGTGCCTCCTGGGTCAGAGAAGCTTAGAACCACATTGTTGACAGAGGCAAAAAAAGAGGTGGAAAAATGTTTGAGCCGATTAAAGCATCATGGCCAACATCTGGGGTTAGCATTGTTTCTGATGGACGGACAGATCCAACATGACACCCACTCATCAACTTAATGGTGTCTTCCTTGAATGGTCTAGTTTTCTTGAATGCAGTGGATGCACTTGGACAATACAAGGATGTACAACATATGGGTGAGTTGTTTATTAAAGTTACTGAAGATGTAGGTGTTGATTCATGTGTGCGAATCATACAGATAATGCACCTGTTTGCAAGGCCCATTGGCATGGTTGTGGAAGCTAAATATCCACAAGTGTTTTGTACATTTTGCATTGTCCATTCATTGAACTTAGCACTGAAATCTATTGCTTTTGATGTGTTTTGGATTGGTAACATTATTGAGGATGCACGACATATTCGTAACTTTGTACAAAAACCATACAAATGCCCTCACTGTCTACAAGGAGTAGAACAATCTATCATTGTTGAAGATTGCAGATACATGGTTTACCTCTTCATTCATCATGTTGAAGAGGTTGAGGGAGGTCAAGACCACTCTTGGGTACATGGTTATTTCAGACTTTTGGTCTTTTTGGAGAAAGACAGATCATGTAGCCTCTAAAAGAGTGAAGGACACAGTGTTAGATGATGCTGGGTGGGACGGTAGATCTAGTTATTTAGATCATGGACCTTATCATTTCCTTGCTTCAATTTGCAGATACAGACCAACCCATCCTAGGAGAGCTTTACGAGGGATGGGATTACATGATTGAGTAAGTGAGGAGCATTATTTTATAGAGTGAGTGCTCCAAGTATGAGACGTCGTCAGAGGCCTTCTTCACAACTATACAAGATATTCTTGTCAGTAGATGGGGCAAGAATTGCACACCTTTACATTGTTTGGCTCACTCATTGAATCTAAAATCATTTAGCCATGAGTGGCTGAATGGTGGACCTTCCCGCAGATTCCTGCCTCACATGGATGGCGAAATCTCACAAGGTTGGAAAGATGCATTCAGGCGGGTTTTTCAGGATCGAGCATCCCTTGTTGAGGTGGAGGATGCCTTTGCAGAGTTTCCACTGGCACTGTTCGATTTGTAGGATATGATCTGATTAGAGAGGGGAACTAAAAAGCTCTATTCTTGGTAGGCAAATCATGGGGCAACAAGCCCTCCTCTACAATAGTTAGCCATAAGGGTACTCTTTCAGCTGACTTCATCCTCTTGTTGCGAGAGAAATTGGAGTACATATGGAAATTTGTAGTGTCAAGAAGAGCAGGCTTGAGCAGTCCAAGGCAGAGACAATGGTGTATGTGCACACCAACCTTCATCTTATTTATAGGCAGAGGGATGAGTGGTTGAAGGGAAATACAAAAATGTGGGATGTCATTCTTGATGATATGGGTCTGGACAACAGTGTTGAGTTGGCATTGGTCAACTTGGATCTCAGTGATCCAGTGTTAGAGCCTATCAGATTTGATGATGGTGACACTGTAGGGGTCATCCTCCACACTAGCAGATGCAAAGATGAATTTGGATATAGAGGAGGAGGATGCAACAAAGGAGAGCAGTGGTACTGGTGACCATGATGATCAAGGAAATGATGCTGATTTTGATGATGACTATGAAGATTGACACGAGTCATGAGCTACCTATTGCCTTGAGGCTTGTATACTTGTAGTTGTTTTGTATTTGCTATTTGATATTTCTATTTGCCATTGGCATTGCACTACCTATGTAACACATTTTGATTATGATGACTTAATGAGAAAACTACAGTTGTCAGTATCGTTATTTTACTACTTTGTCTTTCTCCTATTGGATCATTGATGAATTGAATATGTATTATGAATCATGATTTATCATTTATGTCACAATTGTATTTGTATGTACTATGTACTATGCATAATGTTATTTTGTAAACAGTGAAACTTACATGTAGATGAAGATCTATGTTTGAAATCAATGAATTTGTATCATGAATGAGAACTTGTGTAAGAAATATCTAATTTTTAATATATATATATTTTAATAAAATAATATATAACGTATCTGAATGTCTCCTGTTGTGGGGGGTCAACGTGTTCGTATCCGACACTCGAATCACCGTATTTGTCGAATCCCGAATCCAAGTGCCAGGTGACGTAGCTTCGTGGCATAGTGCCATAATCATTAGAGGAAATTTCAGCATAAAAATGGCCCCCTAAGGAAAAATACTAAATAATTGTTAAAACAATAAAATAAGGGTTATGAATTTTGGAGGGAAACGAATAAAACTATTTTTCTAATTGTATTTTTGGCTTATCTCCTTATAGATTTACTCAAATTTCAAGTGTAGACACTCATTGGGTGCAAAATTAGATTTGACATTCAACAAGTACTCATTATGCATACTTTTGAGAATACATACATTGATAAAAATTGAATATACATTAGAAAAGAATTTTCAACATGTTTCTTAATGTATCGTTAATTTTTAGCAATGTGGGTCTTCTCAAAAGTATGCATAATGGGCACTCATTGGATGTGGAATTTAATTTTGCATCCAACAAGTGTCTACACTTAAAATTTGGTGAACTTACAAAGAGATAAACCAAAAATACAATTAAGAAAATTAGTTCTTTCTTTTCCCTCCAAAATATTGACATGTACCTTTTTTTAAATTTAAAGGATTTTGATTGGTTTACATATTATGGCATGAAAAGTACATGGAAATTTCATGGGCACTTTTAGGTTGAAATTTCTTCTAATGTCATGACAATTGAAACACTTGATTTTGGACAAGTTTTTCTTCTTGCTCTCTTGGCTAGAATTAGCCTCACCTTGGGACTTCTTCCCCTTGGCCTTCATTCCTTTGCTGACTAATGCAAATTCCTCTACCTCTTCTTTGGATGAGGTCCCATCCATGGTATTCCGCCTTATTTCCTCCTGTACCAAGTCGGACCATAAGTGCTCCTAATTTGATAGTTTTTCCCTTCCATTCACCAAATCTTGGTAGCTGTGCCAACTCTTGGGAAGGCCTAGAAGGGCTAGGCTTATCAAATCATCTTCTGCAACAGTAACACCAACTTGACCAAGTTCATCACAACATTGTGTGAACCTGCTCAGGTATTGCGGAATAGCCTCGTTCTTCTGCATCTTGATATTTCGAAGTTTATCCTTGAGAACCAGCTTTATGTGGTCACTATTATTTTGGAACAGATCTGTCAATGCTTGCCATATTGCATACAAAGTCTCATTCCTATGGAGATTTGAGACAATATGGTCTCGTACTCCCTCCAATATGATTCTCCTCGCCTTGGCTACACATTTCTTCCATTTTGCTAGATCCTGAGCATCAGATATTGCTGGTTTCGGGATATCATTATCAATGAATTCCTTCAATCCATTATCTTCCTGCACGGCCTCCATGCGGTCCTTCCAAGCAACATAATTCGAGCTTCCCTCAAGGGCATACTCAAGTCTTAGTCCATAGAAAACCATCCTTCTAGCTCTGAAGAATTGATCCTGCAAATTTGATTCTCCTGGAATGACAACTTCGAAATCTCTGCTCTACAGTGAATCCTGCTTTGGTACCATGTAGAAATTATTGTGTAGATTCGAATCTGCTTATGAAATTTACTAAATCACAATACTCAAAGCTACTCTATTGATGGCTAGGGCCCATAGGAACCAAGGTGATGGCCATGGATAAGGGGTAGAGTTCATGTTTGGCATTTGCTCACGTGCTAAGTTTGTATGTCTCGACCATCTTTTGAATTTTGTGATACATTTCTTGTTGAGTGTGGCCAAATTATGTTTTTTCTTTTCTTTTTAGGTGCATCAACCTCGGGCATCGTTCCAGGCCTAACCCAAATGATGGACAAGGAGAGGGGGAGGATAAACCTATGTGGAACCAGTAGACAAATATGGACCCGGATGGAAAAAGTGATGAATGGGGTTAAAATGAGTGGAAGAGAGTGATGTGTGTGGTGTCGGAAAGCGGGACCACGCAAGCAAAATTGGGATTTCCCATGTAGTGCCAACCCCAAAGCTAATGGCTAGTAAAGGAGATCCCACGGGAATAGGATACAACGCTAACCACTGAATCAAGTATAGGAGACAAGAGTACAGACCTATCCCACTCTTTTCACCAAATCCCCCACCAATCCATACCCCAAAGTGTCCATGATAAGTAAGGAAAATTACTCAACTATACTAATGAAAAGTCATACCTTTGGGGTCGGGAGGCCTACCTTCAAACATATGATCATAACAAATGGGCGAGGTGTTGAGAAATCTAGGGGGCAATAAGTGTAGGTATTTTCTTTTCCTTTGATCACTGCTTTTGATGTATTTTTACTTTAATTGATTAACTTATTCTTTCCTTTATTATTATTAGTGTTCTATATCATCAAACAACTACCAAATGATCATAAAGAATAATGAGACAATATGACATAAGATATAGGCGATTATCCAGGGCCAAAACCTCTCCAACTAAGAGGAAAACCCACTAGAACCCTTCTCATCTTATAAAACTTCAATTGGCGAAATCCAAGACCTATGACCGTTGACCAAGACACTCCAAGACCAAGTCATCCTTCTTGATGATCTTTCCTTGCACAACTTCCGGCAACAAACTTCGATTTTCCATCAACTTCTCCAACAACTTTGAGCCTGGCAACAATTATTGCAACATCGACCTAGCAACTTTAGCAACTTCGACCTAGCAACTTCACAACTTCGACCTTGATGCAACTTCAACAGTTTTGACCTAGCAGCTTCACGACGTCGACCTTGATGCAGCTTCAACAGTTTTGACCTAGCAACTTCACAACATCGATCTAGAGGCAACTTCATAGCTTCGATCTTGTAGCGTCACAACTTCGACCTCGCAGCTTCACAAATTCAATGCAACTCCAGAACTTCGTCTAGCTCAGAAATTGTAGAAACCCTAATGAAAGAGAGAGAAAGGCCCAAAAACTTCGATCTTGTTGTTATTGTTCTTCTTCGTCCTTTTCCAACTTCTATCTTGAGGAGATCAAACTTGCTTGAGTGAGTGTGCAAATGAGGTCAAATTCCTTCTTATTTATAGGCTTGTGAGGGGTATGAATTGCTATCTTGAGGCTGACTTTTCCCTTCATGTAGGCTGACTTGATCTTTGTGCCCTGAAGAGGTCTTGTAGGGTCTTTTGACTCTATTATGACTCAATAATTTTTTCTCTACAATATGTAACATGCCCAAATGGGTCTTCAATACATGACATTGACTCAATTGACTTTATGACAAATGTAGAAGCACTCAATGGGTGCTTGACCTAAAAATAAATTTCCCTTGAGCATGAAAACCATGCCTCAAGAACACAGATAATACATTTATTTTTCTCTTTTCATTAAATACATAAAATCACTATTACATATGCCATTATGAAACCGAACCTAGTTACATATTTCAACACTCCCTCTTAACTATGAAGGTATTCATAATCCATACAAGGTACTTGGACATTTTCAATTTGAACAATTTTCTTATGAAGAGTCGGATTGGTAACCCATCTGTATAGCATCATATCATCCAACATTGTCACATAGCAAGGCCTTGACTAACAATTCTATCTCTCCACAAGATCAGAGCACAATGATGGCGAGACCAATGATTTATAGACACCCTCATCATTGTCTCTCTCGGAACATACCCCACCTGGGTTCTCTCAGAGTATGTTCCACCATGTCTATTCTTATCTTGGATTCCCAATCTTAAAAAGGTATCGATCCTCTACGACTACTCTTATCTTGGATGCCCTACCACATCCTCAAAGAGTATCAAATGCCAGATGCTTACCCAATCCTCCATTCTTTCTTCCCAAGTGAAGACAAGAATGATGTGTCTACCTCTCCCTCTCAATTAGGGAGGATATACCCATTCCAATGAAGGAATGCACCCATTCTTATAAAAGGAATGTACCCAAGCTTCCTGTTAACCAGGGACTTGACCAAGCCTACCCTTAACTAGGGACTTGCTTCCCGCAACTCTCTAGTTGGAAATCATGGGACAACCAGCTGCTTGTAGGACTCCCTCTTTCGATGTCATGAATTTCTTCTTTGTTATGGAGCCTACATCTTTTGGGACTTCTTTGTAGGGCATCAACCATCCATCACTTTCATTGATGAATCATGTCAGTCATGTCATCCTTTCTTTCATCAGGAAGTGATTCACTAATCCATATCTGGCTTTCCTTCATACAACTACCTTCTCTACATCATGTTTTCTTTATGATCTTATCATCCCACCACATCAGTATCAGTTGTAGATGACATCTACAACTCTTCCTTTGGTAGCCCTGCATTAGCCCATCCCGATATTGTTCAAAAATAAAAAATGAACATCAAATTACCTTTGTGATGGTCTTACATCATGACATCTGCTTGTTGTATCAACATCTTGCATTCACACTGACACATCTCCAAAAACATATTAACTGTCAAGGGTCATCTTCCTTTCCAAACTTCTTCAGAGTCTTCATACCTTTTCCATGGAGATGTCATGGTCAATTCTTCTAGTTATCAGACGCCGATATCCTTTTCTATGTGACAATAGTTGCATCTTTCACAATCTCTCCTTACTTTCTTGACATATTGCTTTTCAGGAACTTCTATTCATAGTTCCTTCATTTTTATCAACCACCTCATATTGCATATGATGACTTATTATGTTGATTTCATCTAGTCAATATGTGAACCATGCCTTAATGCATCCTTCCAAAGGAGGAGATCCTTTTCTCTTGATCATGCTCATGAGGTGGAGCATTTATCCATGTTATCTGCAACTATATGACATAACTCATTTTTACCAAATACAATCATATAAACCTCATCTCTTCCTTTTGGTCATCTACACTTCCTTCAGCAACTTTCTTGATTGAAAGAACTTCAATCACCTTGACCTGCTTCACTTCTTTTGACACCATACCATCATTCTGTGAATCCCGTACAAGGTGGAATTCTTGGCGAGACACTTGTTTCTTCCAGTGGGTGAACCTTCTGATGAATATTCCAACGAAGGATCTTGAACATCCTCATCCTACAAATGCTCTTTTTTGAATGATGTATGATGAGCTCTATACTAGATGACTTTCTTTTTCCCATAAGTACTACTTATGCTTCTAATGATGTTACCAAGAGCTACATCGTTCTGTTGGTGACAACCAAAGACTTCTATTTCAAATATATTTCATGCTTCTTTATGATGATGTCACGAGCTCTTGCTTTCAATCGTATGCTTCTATGATGCCATATCCTAACATGATGCATCCTATCATGCTTCTAATGATTCTTACCGTGATAGTTATACTTTACAACAAAAAACTTGAAACATAAACTTGAAAAAAGCTAGGTGATGAAGACTATCTCAATCATAGTAGAGATCTTCTACTTCCTCCTCCTTGGCTTTCTTCTTTTCAACTTCTTCCACTTCTTCATTGATATGGGCTTCTTGTCTTCCTTTTTTGTTGTTGTTGTTCTTCTTGAGCTTTGGACAATCTCTCTTGTAGTGCCCATATTCATGACAACCATAACAGTGAACCTTCAACAGGTTCTTCTTTTTCTGAGGACCAAGCTTCCCAAACTTTCTTTTCCTTCTAGCCATGGCAGCAAATGCTTGAGTTTGCTTGCTTGATCCTACATCGATTTTTGCCTTTAGCCTGGCTTCTTCGATTTTGCACAATGACCATAGATCATTGAATGGAGTAGCTTCCTTCTTCCCATGGATGCTTGGTGTGAAGTTGCCCTATTCCTCTTGTAGTGTATTGAGTTATATGGTAGTCATTTCCTTGTCAGACATTATTTCTCCCAACTCTTGGAGTTGGTCTCTATATTCTGACACCCTCATAAAGTATGAGGCTATTCCTTCTTCTTTTGATATCCTAATCTTGTAGAGCTTGAGCTTCTTCTTTCAACAATTCGACAATTAAACCCTTAACATGATCAATGACTTCATTTTCTATGAGGATCAAATCTATCCTCTTCTTCCATGCAAGAAAGTTTGACAACCCAACCAATTTGTTGCTCTCCTTGCATTATGAAGTCATTTTGACATATTCAAATATAGATATAAAAATACTTACTTGTCAAGTGAAGATACTCCTTGATGATGAAATATTCAACTTGATGCCTTCTTGATTTTGATGATGATGTAGATAATAGAAGATGTCTTCTTGGTGAAGATGTCTTTCTTCAAAAGTGATTCTTGGCTCAAAGGGAGATCACATTGATTCCTTGATGATTATGACAATGCTTTTTCCTTCTTTTCTTCAAGGCAACGCTAGTTAAACTTGTTTCACAACCTCAAATTTCAGCCCTCCTTCAAATTTTCGGCTTGATGTAGCAGTTCTACAATTTCAACCTTTTCTGCAATAACCCTAGTTCACACGTGTGGCTAGAAGATGGACAAATTTGCCTACCTTCTACTTTGCTTGACTTGACTTATTTTTCTTGTCATTTCGGCTTGCAAAGAAGACCTTTCTTGGCACAAAACTTGATCGTTGATGGTGCCTGCAATTTGATACTTGCTACTGCAGAGGTATTTCTTAATACTTCACACTTGTGGAGAAGATAGCCCAAAAAAACAGATCAACAAGTGCTTCGCTCTTCCTTCCTTGTAATAATGATTGTAGAATGTGTGAGTTTCCCAAGAACGCTTCGTGTGGAACCCTTCTTTGGATGAGCTAGGGTTTTGAGGTCTTCTTTGATGCTCTTAATTATTCCATTTCAATATGATGGGAGGGTTAGTCCTTCTTGGTCATTGATGCTCTTGATGTTTCCAAGATGATCTCTTTATACTTCAGCCCTAGAGTGCCCTTCTTCGTGTTGGCCTTCCTTGATGTAGTCACCTTAGCTTTGATACCATGTTGAGAAATCTAGGGGGCAACAAGTGTAGGTGATTTCTCTTACTTTGATAACTGCTTGTGATGTATTTTTACTTTACTTGATTAGCTTCTCCTTTTCTTTATTATTATTAGTGTTCTCCATCTTCAAACAACTACTAAATCATAAATAATAATGAGACAATAGGACACAAGATATAGGCAATCAACCAGGGCCAAACTTCTCAATTGAGAGGAAACCCTACTAGGAATCCTCTCTTCTTATGGAACTTCAATTGACGAATTCCAAGACCTAATGCCCCTGACCAAGACTGACCAAGACCAAGTCATCCTTCCTTCCTTGATGAACTTTCCTTACATAGCTTTTGAACAACAAACTTCGACCTTCTAGCAACTTCTCCAACAACTTCGACCCCACAACAATTCTCCAACTTCGACCTAACAAACTTCAACAACTTTGACCCAGCAACTTCACAACTTCGACCTTGATGCAACTTCAACAGTTTTGACCTAATACTCCTGTCTTTAGGCTTGTGCTTGCTTATGCTTTGACCTTGATGCAACTTCAGCAGTTTCGACTGCAACTTCACAACTTCGATCTAGAAGCAACTTCACAGCTTTTGATCTAGAGGCAACTTCATTATCTTCGATCTTGCAGCTTCACAATTTGACCTTGCAGTTTCACATGTTTGATGTAGCTTCAAAATTTCGTCTAGCCCAGAGAACTGTAAGAAACTCTAATAAGAGAGAGAGAGAGAGAGAGCCAAAAACTTTGATCTTGATCTTCTTCTTATTCTTCATCCTTTTCTTGCTCCTACCTTGAGGAGATCGAACTTGCTTGAGTGAGTGTTTAATTGAGATCAAATTCCTTTTTATTTATAGGCTTGTAAGGGGTACGAATTGCTATCTTGAGGCAGACTTGTCCCTTCCTGTAGGCCGGCTTGATCTTTGTTCCATGACGAGGTCTTGGAGGGTCTTTTGACTCTATTTTGACTCAATATTTTTTTTTACAATATGTAACATGCCCAAATGGGTCTTCAATACATGACAATGACTCAATTGGCTTTATGACAAGCCTAAATGCGCTCAACGGGTGCTTGACCTAAAAATAAATTTCCCTTCAGCATGAAACCATGCCTCAAGAACACAAATAATAAATTTATTTCTCTTTTAATTAAATACATAAAATCACAATTACATATGTCATTATGAAGACCGAACCTGGTTACATATTTCAACATGAGGGGCCAAATGGCTGGATCAGGTGGCAAAGATAATGGCACATAGGGCTATCTGGTGTTTGCAAATGGCTACTAGTTGTCGACTGAGGACCATCTAGGAGAAAATTTTTCTCCTATGCATGCTACCCACATGTGGTGGGTAACAAAACCTATGCTAATGAGATTTGTGGGCCCCTACCTTCAAAACAATACCTTTTAAGAGGCCTTTGGTTGGGTCAACCTCCACCCATATATTTTCTATTGCCATTGATTCCACAACTAATATTTTCTTGTCAACTTTTACAAAAGTTCTTAAATTGTTACCAATTCTCATTAAAAACTTAGGGCTCCAAAACTGTAGTGGTAGGTGTGTCAAATTATCAAGATGGGTAATTTTGCTACTTTTTCCTGAATTGGGTCAAACTCGACTCCCTTTCCTTGATGTAGAGTGCGGTCACATGGTTGAAGTAAGGGACTATTGTTCTTATTCTATCTCAACTAGCTTTGGATTTGAATAGAAATATGATGAAGCCTTTGGATCAAAGATGGAACTTTGGGACTAACTTGGTTTTTTAGCCCAGTTGGTTGAGACCGAACCTTTGAGTGATTTTTTGGCAGCCCTTTGCATTGAAGTTTTGGATGAATGCTAGCTTAGAATATTTGAGAACAAGTTCTACCACTAGCTCCTCTTCTAAGTTAAGTTGCATCTCACACTTCTTCTTTATTCATTTGGTAGGTTTTGTGTTTGTTCATCCTTTATTTTGCCTTCCATGTGTTGGTTTTAGTCCCTATTATCTCGTCCTTGTTGATTTTACGTGATTTCCTATTCTGGCAATTACTTCCAATGATTTCTTCATTAATTTATCTCGTGTGACATTTATCATTAAGCAATTATACATAGAAAATCTTCAACTGTAAAATAATAATGACAATAGGATTATGAAGAGACAACTAAGAACAAGAGATACCAAATTTTACCTTGGGAAAACCCTAACTAGGGAAAAATCCAACAACCTTTTCTTAGAGAAATTGTCCAATTCAACAAAATTGTACAAGCTGAGATTTATAGAACAACTTGTAAATTCCTAGGGTTTAACCAACCCTTCTTCCATGAACAACAGATTCCTAGTGCTTAACCAATCCTTCTTCCATGAACAACAGATTCCCTTTTTCCATAAAATCGTCCTTCATTTTGCCTTAGTCCTCCTTTTTATCACGTGTGAACAAAAACTATAGAAGATGAAGATGATCGGAAAATTGTCACAAGAGAGGAGGTGTAGTGCTCCTTAGATAGTGATCTAAGGTGCTCCAAGGGGCACGTCTCAAGTGTTGGGCTGACTTAAGCAAATTTGATCCGACCTGAACTTTGGAGGCCAAATGATTTAAATTTTAAATTTCAAATTCTTCCTTTTTAGGGCTGACTTGTATACCGACTGAAGCTACAATAAAATCAACACTCCTTTTGGTTTATGCTTGTTGTGTTAGTGCTATGAGAGTGTAGTTATCCTAATTTAGCTAACTCTATGATAAATACTAGGAAGTTCATTGGGTAACAAAGTAGTTAGAATATCTTCCAAACGTGGCTCTTTATTCTTTTTCCTTCTTGCATTCCTTTTGTTTGATTGATGGGGTTAGATTTGGGACATCAATCCTTCCGGGTGTCATCCTAACCTTGCAAAGAGAATGGTGGTTTGGTCATTATTCGAGGATCTAACACGCTTTGTTATGTTTGATTTCTGTCCAGGCCCAGAAATCCTGCGCCCTTAGTCTCCTTCACATGGATTGTGCTTCCATTGTTTGTTGGCAATACCTCCTTTGCATCCATCTACTTTGGTCTATCCTAGTAATGATCTAATTTTTATAGAGCAGATTTGATTTGTTTATTTAATGGGGATTTTCCCCACTAGTGCAATAAACAATTCTAGTCTAATGTTGAGTTGTAATGTAGGCTCAATAAGTGAAGGGGTTCCTTGTGATGAGGGGCTTCTTTATGGGTCTCCATTCAACATTAGAGCTCTATATAAATAGACGAGTATGTGAGGAGACTCTACATCATCATAGCAAGCTCATTCATCTTTTTTAGTGGAGGTGAAATTCAACTAAGGAGAAATCTGTTCATCTTCCATCTTTTCTTCATTATTCTATCTCTCTTGGAGGCTGCATGTGGGAAGGATTTGATTGAATTTGACCAAGCTGCACATGCATGGATTAATGGTTAACCACAATTTGACCAGGCCACATGTACAAGGATTGAACGCAGTTTGATCAAGTTTGATCGGGCCGCACATGCAAGAGTTTGACTAAGTTTGATCGTAGGTCAAGTTGACTGCAGGCTGCACGCGAGAGTTGATGGAAGGCCACACATACCACACGTGCGAGTTTGATCTTAGGCCGGATTTTGATTAATGTTGATTGAGTTGATTTTTGACTGGTTTGAACAACATTGAACACCAACTCTTTGACTAGGTTTGATTGGTGATTTGACTTGTAATGTTGGATCAAATTTCCAGACAAATTTCTAATTTGTAAATACTAAACCTTGTTGTGAAGACAATTTCTCCTTAAGAAAAAATTGTTGGGTTTTCTCCCAGATTGGGTTTCCCAGGGTAAAAATATTGTGTCTATTATGCATGGCTATCTTTTTATGATCTTTATTGTTTTCACTGCATTACAGTCAAGATTTTCTTTGTATAATTATTCCGTGATAACAGTGGTTTGAAAACTATTGTTTGAAAATTCATTAGGAAGTAATTATTAGATCAGAAAATTATATTCTACTGCACATGCTATAGAATTTCGACATATCTTGATGCTCATATGGTTCTTGTACCCATGATGTGGATCTCACTTGATTCCTTGAGTATGTGCTAGATGATTGTTGTAGGTGCAGCCAATATTTCTTGAGGGATGATATGATGCTTCTCTAGCACCTTAGAGATGTTGTCTAGCCACTTTGATGATGATGTGGAGTGCTTGGACAGAGGATGTTGGGCAACTTTTGAGGAGTGTTGACCTTGAGGTTGACTTGGCACAATTGATGCGGCCCTTTCCTAGAGTTAGGACCTTCGACACTGGGTTTTTGGGCATGGATGTTGCTTGGAAAATAGGTGTAGCCATGCGATAACATGACCCCCCCAAGCTCACATTGTACCTTCTTGATGGGCTTTCTTCCTCTCTAGATGATGATTAACAATGAGTATGACTTGGGAACCCTTTGGAGGGGGTGATGCATCTTCTACTATGATGATGTTATTCCCTAGTTTGATGACATCATCCATGTTCTCATATGATGATTACATAGGCCTTTCGGAGGGTGACATTGGGGCATGACAAGGCTATTTTGGTGATGAGTCACCTTTTTGGAGATGGAGAGACATGACTTGTCGGATGAGACACACATTTTGAGTCATCTTTTGCACCTTCTTATGAAGATACATGATTTTGGCGATGATGCCACCCTTTGAATGGGTACGTTATTCACACGCGTGGGTTGATTGTGGTTGTTTTTCAATGTTATTTCATTTTAGAGGCTAGCTTTGGGGTTGGTTTGATGACCTATCTAACTTGTATCATGGTTTTCACATTTTAGGCCTTTTAGCCTAAATTAGGGATAAATTGCTTAGTTACCCTCATATAAATAGAGGAGCAATTTATTTTAGGCATTTTAGCCTAAATTTAGGGATAAATTGCTTAGTTACCCTCATATAAATAGAGCAGAAATTCTCTTGATTAGTGTCTCTTCTCTCTTGTGTGCTATGGAGGCCTCGTTAGCTGAACAACTTCTCTTGGGTGGATTTGTGATTTGATGTGCTCTCTTTTCATGGATGCTTTTGATGGATCTTGGATGTTTGTATGGCGAGGAAAGTTAGTTTATTTGATTTATCTTGGTATTATGTTCCATGGGATTAATGTTCTTGTGCTAAGTTAGCTTATTTGGTATTTGCTTCATTGTCTCTTGTTGAGCACCCTTGCATCCTAAGTCACCATCTTCGACGAACTTTATGATAAAGTTTGAAGTTTGCCGAACTTCATCCCACACTGAATTTTTTAAGGATTCAAATAATATCCCTATTTATAGTATTATAGGTGACTATTCTGGTTTGACAAGTCATACATATAGGATGCATGCGAATATTCAATAAAAAACATGTAATTTACTATTAAAATTGGTAAATTTTTGGCAAATGTCATTCATTTAATCATATATATGTAAAACATAGGCGATTTTTTACCAAATGGTTGAATATTCATAAAATGTCTAAAAAATAGCCAATTAGTGAAATTTTGCCCCTAAAATTTTCCCTGGTTGTGTAGATGGTGGAGGAGTTAGCATATCATCATCATCAAGCTAATTTGTAAGGTTGTTGGCTAGCCGACTGTCCAAAATAGGAGAATTTTTCTCTTGGCGGGTTACCCATTTTGGTGGGTAATAAGAACATCACCACATCTTGGATGGGCTTAGTTGAGTTATCACCAATAATCAGTTTCTCACTACTCTCTTGTATTGATAATTAGACAAAAGGTGTTTGTGTTTGATCATAAGCTTAATAAATCTAGAGTTGGCAGTCCATTCATGTGCTGTGGAGGACAATATATAGCGTGCACAACAAGATGTGCATTGTAAATTGGATCCATTACATTCCACAAGAACTTTATATGATTGAAAAAGTAAATTAGGGTTTATACTTCTAGAAGTCCTAGAAAAATCCTAGAAAATGTTGATCCATGAAAACCCTAGTTCCAACACTCTAATATACGATGCAACTAGCCAATAGTTTTTGGATCAACCAAGAGAATAGAGAGTGTAAGTGTCATGCCCCTAGAGACTTCTCATGGTTTTAAGCAACTTGCAATCTCTAAGCGTGTGACACCAACATGTTACTCACCAATGGTGTGACCCCCTTAGCTATACTTGACCCAAACTATGCTTCACAAATCAACAGTTGTTTTAAACTGTTTTAGATAAGTTATATTGTGGAATCAAACTTAATCCAAAACACAAGTGTCTCTTTGTCCTCTACCTTACTTCCATTCACAAGTGTAAACCACAAGTCTAGTTTTGCAACATTAGTCCCTTATAACATTAGCTTCATTTAACATTCATGTGTTATTATTCTTAAGCATTCCAAAATCCATATACATATACACAAAATTATACGCCAAAGGTAGAAGGGGAGCAACCCGCGACCTTACTCCAAACAATATATAATGGAGCTACAAATCTTTTACAGAAGTATTTTTGGCACCGGTCGAGACCCTACTGGAGTTACCCAACCATATACAACAAAATTACACTGAACTTGCCATCATAGGTTGCTGCCACTCAATCCACTCTTTCACGAAGTTACTCCCATAGTTTGGCTGTTAGAACAACCCAATAGTTCACCATTCAACTGAGCAGTTGGAAGAACGATCACTCTCTTTCTTGTTTGGGTTGCGACTTTCCTCGTCCTGTTTTTCTCGACTTGTGGTTCGAATGCTAACTCATGATGTTTGGTTGAGTAGATGATGTGATGTGTGATGTGTGATGTGTTGTGTTCTTCATGTACTTCTATGTGTTTCATGTAAAAAGAAAAAAGAAAAGAAAAAATATTTTTATTATTTTATTGTCAAGCATGTTCTTCATGCTTTGTTTTGGTTAAAAGAAAATATAAAAGGGCATGTTCTTCGCGACCCTTGTAAAGGAAGAAAAATTCAAATTTTTGTAAGTGTCATCTGTCTCTCCAAGTTGCTAAGTTGGCCCTCTAGAAAGTGAAGTCCCCTTGCCCAAAGGACGTGTCGCTTCATATGAAGGAACAAATATATATTGGCATATGTACTCCTTCAATTGCCAACCAATTCAGTGCTTTGTTATAGACAAGAAATTTGGGTATTTGAGGCAGCTCGTGTTTAACATCTGAGGCAATTCTAAGGGATTTTCACATGGCACTTTTGAAACAACTTTGAACCAATTCATATCACTTGAGGAGAGGAATTTCAGAGTATGTCTGAGGCAGAATGAGAAGGATCTCTGAGGCAATTCGTATACCTTTTTCTAAGACAGTTCGTATGGTACCTCTGGAATAGATTCCAAGACAGTTTGTTCACTACTTCTGAGGTAGATCATGCATAGTTTCTGAGGCAACTTGCACACCATTTCTGAGGCAGATCATACATCATTACTCAGGCAGCTCGTTCACCATTTCTAAGGTAGTATTACAGGCAAGGAGGGATGACTTGGCAATTGGATCTTCTAGTAAGATGTGACTTGGATTTCTTATGTTGATGAAGAATCTCTAAGGAAAGGATTGACATGTTTTCCCCATGTGTGTTTTTCCTTGGCCTCTGGCCTAATCTTTGGTGTCGCTTGTCTCTTGTGCACTATGATCTCTATTTTTCTTGTATTTGAATGGTAATTGATTGTTGAACAATAAAGAAAATCTAATAATGAAACAAGAAAACCTTCACAGGTAATTATCATGTTAAGAAATTCTCTATTGCTCTCAAATTTCAACACCCTCAACTTGTGTGCTCCACCGCTTACTTACAGGGGAGGCCAAGGGGTGCGTCCCTTGGCTTACCACCACACCTTATACCCATAAGAAGGTTGTCCAAGTTGGGTCACTCGTTGCATGGTAAGGGGGTGTGCGCCCATCTCACGCTACACTGTGTCAGCCTAATGTGTGCCCATACAGTGGCATAAGTGGACTTGTTTTGGGTGTGCGTGCCTTGTTGCACCGGACTTGCCAAATCAAGTCATCTCAGTTGCACGTGTGCACCCAATGCCACACCCAATTGTGTTAATCAATTGTCTCCTGCGCTTATGTTGCCTAGATTGCACGAAACACTAAATTTGTCTAAAACATCGCAACTATCATCACATTTTTTGTAATGCCCATGTCATCATGCTCACATGTCTTCGATTAAGTGCGTGCTCAACCTAAGGGCCTTACATCCTCCCTCACTCAAAATAATTGTTGTCCTCGCAAACGCTCTAGTCCATAACTGCCTCAGTCATCAATCAAGTGTGGCATAAGGAAGTGTTACTCTTTGGATAATGTCTTTGATTGCATCTACCAAAATCACTGTTGCATGTCCTCTGTGTGTTGGATCCCTCTGTAGCTCTTGCCTAATCAGTTAGCTAATTTTATTGTCACACCAAGCTCCACAAGAACTCATGTCGCTCACACAAGTGCAATATCCTCAAATCTTAGACTATCCAAATAACCCCATCACATATGCTCTCCACATGCATGTGGTACCCTGAAGACACCCTACATATGACTCGCCATCCGACTGCAACAACGAGCCAATGCTCCTCATGGATCTTTGTGAAGGTGAGGTGCAATAGTCAAGGTGACCACCACCTCCTCCAAATCCTATCTGACCTGTTGGAAGTAACCTCCATTCTTCTCCGCAAAATACCTCAGCAATGGTGGATGAGAACTGATCGTGCCTTTGGCTTCTTCTACAAGGCACTCCAATTTTGTATCACATGGCCAACCTCCTCCTAAATCATCTGTGGTTTATCCAATCTCCTCCTTGCCTATTTGTACCAATGTAAGCCCCTCTGGTCACACCCCTGGATGATAGGTGCCACCCTCGTGTCCTCACAGGGATCAATAGGCACCGGTTCATCCTTCTCCAAATGATCTACTCTCGACTCCAAGCTCTCAATTATGTTAGTCACGACTGTCATAATGTGTGCTTGATTCAAGAGAATAGTATCCATCACATCTATCTTATGAACATCACTCTCAAACTGTTGATCTACCTTGTTAGATATCTGAATAAGAGTCATCCTAGCAGCTGAATCCATTGTCCCTTTTAGAGTCTTCACAATAATTGGTCCTGTCTTGATAGAATGAAGAAACATCCCAGGTGTAGAACCGATACTACTCTCTTTGCAATAAAAAACTCTTGTTCCAACACCAACTAATAATCATCCAAATGCACTATGGTGAAATTTGTCTTTCCTTCCCATCCTCCAATATGAATGGATACATCCTCAATTGTTCCATCCTCAATCGCTTGAATCACATGCATCTATCCCAAATTAATTGCCTTGAAGGATGCCTAGGTAGGCTTGAATTTCAATCCAAGCTCCCTCAGCACATCTTCCCTCGTAAAGTTATGTGTAGCTTTACTATCAACCATTTTACTGAATGCCATTAACATCCATACTTATAAAGTCAATTCGCATTCTGTCCTTGTCTTGCTTTGTTGTAGCCTTCTTCATAGAAGTTGCACCCTGTAGCCCACCAAAGGTGGGGTGCCCCTTTGGAGTGCTTTCCTTTTTGATGTTTCCTCCTTCAGCTGACAACAACAACCCTTGATAGCGACCTGATAGCCTTGATGTGCTACTTTATCTCTGCCAACTGAGCTAACCATCATGTACCCTCGCCCATCTGTCGAGATCATATGTTTGAAGGTGGTTTCTTGTTATGCAATTGAATGTTTATGCGTGTTTTTCTTGGGCACACTTGGTATGGATTACTGAGTGATCCAGAAGGTGAAGGGTTTTGATTGTAGTCTTGTTCCCTTACCTTAACTGGGGGGGGGGGCTAATCCTCAACCCTAGTCCCGTGGGATCTCCCCTACTAGCTTGCAGCTTCAAGATGGGCACTACTTGGGAAACCCCGATTTTGGTAGCACGGTCCCATTTTTCTATTCCATATTTTTCACTCTCCTCTGCACATTACATGCCCTATTGCATCATCTTTCCCCATTGGGTCCATAAGGCTTTGATATCCTCCCTACCCTTGTCCACATGTCTGGGTCGGGCCTGGAATGATGCCCTAGAGGATGATGCAACTAAAAAAAGAAGATAAAACCATAAATGGCTACATACAAAATGAAATAATACCACAAAATGCAAAAGATGGTCGACATTGTTGTCACTTGGATTGTACAAGCACCACGACAATGCTCCGAACGAGGGCTGTCACTCTGATCCCCTCCCACTCCATTCTAGCTGTCTCCCAACAAGGAAGCTATGGGGGGGGGGGGTTAGTCCCTATAGAATGAGGTGAAGCAAAGTAAGTTGAGAAATCAACTTCCCTAGGAGACACAGATGAGTGGCTTAGACACTTGGTTGGAATTAAGCAAGATTATGATTAAATTAGATTTCCCATTATGAGACTAGTGCCTTAATGGAGTCATAAATTCTTGCTTCTTATGAATTGAAACCAAATGACTGGATGGACACTCGCTGCTTGAATGATTAACTAAGCTATATGGTGTGAAAATTTCAACACTATACCAAGATACCAAGATACTCACGATGTGAAATGCCAACAATAGTCAATCAAGACAGTTTATATCAGCACTACTTCAGAAAATTCAGATTTACCAATGTTATGACAACAGTAAGAAAATGCGAAACCAAGAATGCATATGCTTGCCCAAGATCACAAAATTATGCCAACTTAGAAAATATGTACGTTAGCCTTCTCAAGATGTATCTTTCATAAAAATTTCAGATCTGAAGTATAAATTGCTGCAGTGAGTTAACCCATAGATCAGCAAATAGTGATGTCAACACAAATGCCCAAAAATGCCTAAAAATAGTAAAAATTTGCCAAACTTGAGAAAAATCAATTTTTAGGATTTTTTAGGGTTTGACTCAACGATTTTCAGAACTCAAACTTATCAGTTCTGGCAAATCAATTTGAGGGCTTTAGGAGAGTTTGATTCAACAATTTTCAGAACTGATAAGTTTATACAACAATATATAATGACAGATCAACAAACTGAAAATACTACAAATAATCCCCACAATGTCTAAAAATGGTAAGTTTGCTGAAAAAATGCAAAATTCAGATTTTTCAGGCTTTAATTAGGACGTGATTAAAAAATGTTTAGATTTTATTATTACAGTTATGCAAAATTCCCAACGAGCTAAAATGTTAGGTCTAGGTCAAATGGAAAAAAATTGTGAAAACAAAGATTTTGCAATGGTAAACAATTTTGACTATATAGAATTTGATTTTAGGGCCTAATTATTTTTGTTTTAGGGATCAGAGTCAGACAGGGAAACCCATGAGTCGGGCTAATACCGAGCTGGTCGAGATTAAGTCCCTAATCAACGGCTAAGATTAGATCTGGCTTGATCCATATCTTTTGGACCATTCTAACACAGATTCATATTAATACACATTAATATTTTTTTTCCCCAAGTTTAGACTTAGGGACTCCATTAAAAATATTAATTATTTTAATATCTCTTGATCTGTTTAGAATCTGCCCAAACCCTTTATGGGTATTGGAGATCTCTTGTGCCTCAACCTCTCCATCAAATTTTGTGGCTAGAGCACATATGATACTACCCCAAATCAACACTCCCTCTTAGCAAGGACTGT
>APFE031196178.1:0-10012 GCA_000404065.3 Pinus taeda | reverse complement strand
TCTTGGCCTCCCACCAGACCAATGCTGCTCCATCCATTCTCAAAGAAGCCAACTGAATCTTTGTGGCATCATCATTTATATTCTGGATCCTCAAGTAAACTTCCAACTACCTAATCCAGTTGTCAAGCTTTTCTGCATTCACTTCACCATTAAACATAGGTAATTCAAATTTTACATCAAGCTTCAAAAAAGGACTTTTTCCATAGGATCTATGCTTATGCACAGAACAAGAAGACGAGGATGAAGAGGAAGGAGGTGACGATGGGGGTGGTGGATCACCATTACCTCCATGTCCTTTCTTGGAATGATCATCATCCTTCTTACCTTCTTCAGAGCCCTCTCCTTCATGTGGATGTTTGGACCCTTCTCCAGCCAATTTCTCATTTCTTTCTTGGTACAGTATCCTCACCATTTGAGTGAGGTCCAAGAAAGCCTTTCTGAAGACTCTTTCTTCTTCTTTTGGATCCATGTCTGCGGGAATTTCTCCTTCCTCTTCAAACTTTCTTGAAGCTTATGCTGAGACTCTTGAGGGTGAAATTGAAGGTGGAGGTGATATGGCTCTCTCGCCTTCCTTGACTAAGGATTCTCTCGTTCTCTAGTCAACTGTCCTTCCCCTCTTTTTAAGTTTCAACCTCGTAAGCATCAATACTTGCAAGACAGTTAGAAGATCTTTGCACAAAAATAATCAAAAGAAAACTACACCAGAGATTGACTGAAAGAGCATTTTGAAGGCTTCCTGGCTTGTTCCAGGCTCTGTCTATAGCTTATTTGACTGCTTTTGATACAAAGAAACAACAACATAGCTCTGATACCAACTTGATCTAAATTTGAAACTACTTGTAAATGGTTTGCAAGGTATTCAATTCAGTAATAAACATGTTTAAAAGATGCCCATGTCTTGCAGTAAAGAAACAAATGAAATTTTTAGCTGTTCATGATCCATTTAAGCATAGCAGAGTTATTTCCTTTTACTGTTTAACACATTAAATGAATTTTTTCTGCAAAATAAATCAACCACAGATGCAAAAGAAGTTGATGAAGCAGTTCACCCCTCCTGGGCTACGTTTGTTGGGTCCAAGGCTCCCAAATGGGCTTGTCCTCGTTTTAATTAAATGCTCAAAATGAATATACATCTGAATAGAAGTCTCTACAGGTGGAATAGACTGTAAAAATGGATTCAGAACACTTGAATCCTTCAGGATTGATTGTTGGTTCACCTCCAATGGATATCTGCAACCTTATACAGTTCTCACAATACTGGGCCTTGGTGGCTCCTAGAACTTCCACTGCTCCAAAAACTCTGCAAATGACCTCAGATGGCTATAAGACTTGTGCCAATGGCTTCAGAAAGGTCGAAAATACCAAAAAAAAAAAAAAAAAAAAAAAAAATCATCCAAAACCGCCTTTCTTAGCCAAAGTTATGGCCCATTAAAGTTTTCCTCCAGTTATGCCTAGAAACACTCCAGCTAACTTTAGTTGGAGTCCAGTTAACTCCGCCAATTATGGTGGGTCCGCCAAATTAGCCGCTCCACCAAAAGTTCTGCCAACTGAACTGTTAGTTAACGGCCCGTTAAACCTGCATGTGACTGGAAAAAACGCTTGCCTCGGATTCCATGCTGGGCGGTTAATGGTTTAGCCCACGGTTTTTGGGTTGTGGTCATATGGATGCGGGGCTGGCCCCTTTCATTCCCGCCCGCAACTATTTTTAAAATTTAAATAAAAAATGGTTCGTATTTCTTTCAACAGCCGTCATTGTGGCCCAACAGTAAGGCACAGTGCTATTATAAGGGAGGTCGTGGGTTCAAGCCACCATTCGACCAACAAACATTTTGAAATGCACTGCTAACGTCACCTTGAGCCATGTGGTGGCTTATGAGCTTGCCACGTGGCGTCTTCTGATTGGTCTGCCCAAAAGGAATATTCTAATGGATATTCTGTGGAATATTCTTTTTTTAATTTTTTTTGAAAATTCAAGAATTAAGGGTTATTGGGCGATTTTGTTTTTGTCATAACTTTCTCATACGGTGACAGTTTTTTGAACCATTTGTGGCACCGGAAGCAGGAGGACGAGCGCTATCCGGTCGTTCAGGTTCGAGTCAATTCTGAGCACTTTCATTTTTTAGCATTTTACGACACTTGGGACATGAGCCCCTGATCATTGCAGTAGCTCGAAATAAAAAGAAAATAATTTGGAAAGATTGTTACTAAATAACTTAGTCATTGTGAATTCTAAATTTCATTGTGCGGAGGTCCTTGTGTGGAGAACCTTTGCACAATGAACTTCCGCACATAACCTCATATCCTTTATAGGTACCACCACCTCATATAGAATAAGAGGTCACAATTATTATTATTCATGAGAGCTAATACTCCATATTAAATAAACATAATAATAACTTATGATTTGTATTCTCTAATTGGTCCAATATAGACAAAATATGCTATCAATTTTATAATATTATTATGATTAACACGATCCAATAGCCCATATATATGAATGAAATAACATATTCGCTACATACTAACTACATTAATTAAAATAATGTTTATCGATCGGAATAACAGGGGTAGACATGGTGCTTGTGGGTGTTGAATGCATTTCGACAATTTGATTTCTCAAAGCAGAAAAAACAACACACACATATGCACATTGCTGAAGAGGTTATCCATTTAATACATAATAATACTTTTTCATATTATTGCTTAATAAACAATAATAATAATTTAATTTTATATTAATGTTGTGGGGAGGTCCTTGTGCAGAAACGTGTGCAGAAGAAGCTATGTAAAAGCAACATGTTGGGAGACAGAAATACGAGCAAAATGCAGAATTTTACTTTCATTAATTAATGATAACAATAAAAGTAAAGACTATGCTCACTGCAATTATTAATCTTGTTTTTTATTAAATTGACATTTTATATTTTATATTGATTTATATTTTTAAAATGGTAATTCTTTTTGTATTAAAGAAATAAATTTATTTAGTATGAATTAAGATGTAAATTAGAAATAATTAAAAAGTATATTATTAATTAAATTATAAATGTAAAACATTAATAAAAATGAAAAAAAATAATATATAAAAATATGTCAAGCATAATCATCAACAACAATATTATTCAATTTGTTCCATGCCCTTATTTCTTGATCATAAACTTTGACAATCCACTCAAATCAATCACTCGAATCATTATTGTAACCACTAATAAAGAAAAAAAAATCTATGTTATGAAATAACCTTAGCATTCATTTTACTCTTGGCCCATCTATGAAAGAAGCTTCCATTAACTTTCAGAAACATGGTTAATAAATATTGATTCTTGGAAATATTCATAGTTATCATGTTCACTAGCAACATAAAAGAGTGCTTGGAGCGACACCAAGAAACAACCAAAAAAATTCGAATAATGAATATGTCTATGCTCTACTTTACTCTACCTCACTCAAATCTTAGCTTGGAGATGTTGCCTTCGGTTTCATATCTCTAAATGTATGTGCTCAAACACATTTTTGCCTTTGGTTTCATATCTCTAAACGTATGTGCTCAAACACATTTTTGTTCCCTTTATGTACGACCATGTTTCCTGGAGACCAATTTTCATTTCACTATGTGGAGCTTCCCATGCTCATAATGTTGTATGACACGTGGAGCAATGGCATTTTACCAAATGAAAATAATCATGACACGTTACTTAAGTTACTTAAAGTGCTGGTTACACATGTATCTAACAAAAGTTAAAAATAAATACATTAATGAGTTATTTAATGTCTAATTACCTTTTCCCATTGCTTCACATAAAAAACAAATGGTTATCAATTGCGAGAAAGGAGAGTTCCTTCTAGAGGTGAGATTCAAGAACCGACATTCATCAACCAAATCACTAACTTTCATGCTCTTATCATTTTCCTAGGTAACTCCACATGATTATGTGCATATGCTTTCATACTTTACTCACCCCTCATGGATTTTACATCTATTTATAAGTTTTTAGGTGTTATTGATATTTATGTAGTTGATGATGTTATGAATGGAAACCATAGTGGTAGTTTGGAAAGGGCTCGAAGAAAATGAATTCTCTTAGACCTATTTCCTAGCATGTTGTCATCCACATTCTTACTAACATGGAGATAATACTTATTATAGCTTTCATTGCTTCACTCCTTAAAGAAGGATTATTGAACTATGTAAGATCCAGCCATATTATCCATCTTAATCATGGCCACTATGTAGATTGCATTATATTACATCATGAATAAAAACTATGAATAATAAACACACATTATGGATGTTTTTATTTTTATTTTCTAACATTAAATTCCAATATATGATATATATCATATAGTAACCATTTCATTTCAGGTGAAGAATCGTAAGTGTGGCTAACTCATTATTATTATTACATTTGGGAATATGTCATGTATAAATAACTTATCATTTATCATTTATTGATATTAGTTTTGTAAACGATCTTGAATTCCAATCATGGGATATCTGGAGAGTATCATTTCTTATCTCTTACACGTGATATTATGTAAGAGATAAAAAATGATACTCTTAGGATATCCCACGGTTGTAATTCAAGAGCATTTACAAAATTAATACCAATAAATAACCATATATATAATATATATAATATAATATATATATAGATAGCTTCAATATTTATTTGTTGTTACATAACCAAAATAAAAGAAGTGAGAGGCCCAAATAGAATAAAGAAAACTAGAGGTTCTTGACAAGGAAAGGGCAAGCAATATTTATCAATGAGTGATAATAGGTTACATGCAAAATTTTTGTGCAAAGTGCAAGTGAAACATGGGTTTGTTGTCATGTAAGTGAAAATAAATAATAAGGCATGGAACTTGATATTCCATAATCCAACAAGGAAACATTGATCCCAACTAGGGGCCAATATTTGAGAAAAGTAACGGCACACTAGAATATGGGTCTTCCATGTCCTTTGGCACGTAAATTTTAAATTGTAGTTTCCTCCACCTTAAATATTCATTGAGATCAATGAAGTTTAATTTAATTTTTATTTTCTTATAAATAAATCCAATCGGATTTTCATGCACCATTGAGATAAATGGACTTTAAATTAGTTTTTTTTTATTACAAAGAAATCCATGTGGACTCCCATAAGATGGCCTAAATACACAAGAATCTATTTCTTCTTTTTCTTGATACTTGATTGATAGTCTCCTTCTTGGTGCTTTAGTTGAGAGAAATGTTTTACTATGTGTCAATAAATGTCAACAAAAGGCATGAACTTGCTACATTTTCATCCCCTCCCGTTTAATTATTTTAGAATGGAACAAACTTTGTGAAATGTTCCAAAGCAAAAGACAATTCATTCAACATTATGCCTTTGCATGATCCTCTATCATTGAAATAATTATTTGTGAGAGGTTTGGATTTTGTTAGGTGATTAAAAATCTAATAAGAAAGAGAGATTTCAATATCTGATATAATTATTTTAGAATGGACCAAACTTTGTGAAATGTTCCAATAGAAAATGAAATTCACTCAACATTATGCCCTTGCATGATCCTATGCCACTAAAATACATATTTGTGAGATTTTGATTTTTTGATGTGACTAATAATCTAATAAGAAAGAGAATTTGGACAAAAACCTAAAATTATCTTCTTAATAGATAAGTTCTATGTGGAAAACTCCATTGAGTTTTTTCTATCCTAAAAACCATGAACATAGGAAGTAACCTACTATATGTGGATCTCTCAACACTTGAAATTATTTGACAATTACCCAAATATGTCTTGGTATAGTCTATGGCATGATTAGATATGTCTCAAGGATGACATGTGAATTCACTCTAAGAGGAAATAGGCATTTAGTACAACATTTTAGCATTAATTTATTAGAAAGAATATATAATAAAACCTCACTGATTTGAAGCACATGTTTTCAAAAATGATTTTGGTTAATGGGTGAAGGTTTTCATAGAAGTATTTTCTTGATTCGTCATGACAAATATGATGCATATGGGAATCATTAATACGCATGCATTATACATGAGAACTCATATGGTCATTTGGTGCAGATTATTAGGTGCAACTCTATGCTTCATTGAAATAAGTGCATTAGATATGGATACAAGGTTGCTATAATCTTGGTTGAAGTCCTAATGTTTTTTTGATATGTGGGGCACCAATGCTCCTATACGCTCATGAGGCAATGAAATATATTTTCATATGAATCATTATACTGCATTATTTGGCTACAAGCTTTAATCACTAGTTTATATCCCATGACATAACATTATTAAAGCTAGTTTATATCCCATGACATAACATTGGTGTGTCCATTGTGTATTGAAGAACTAATGTTTTGATGTCAAGAAGGTGTGGAATATATGGTAGAGAACTAATGATCTGATCCCATGTTAAGGAAATGTTGTATATTATATGGTATATCATCAATGTCATAAAATATTCAAAAACACCAACATGGAGCATATCTAAAATTCAAAAAAACCAACATGAACCTATGTAAGTGGATCATGAAGAAGCCTGCATTTATAACATCTGTTTGGGACTTACAATAGAGCACTTTTCCGACAATGATTGAACCTATTATTTTAAATCGTAAAATAAAGCAAATTATAATTATATCAATTTAAACAATGATAAATTTAATAAATTCATTAATTATTAATAAAATATTGTTTAAATTTAATAAATTCATTAATTATTAATCAAATATTTTATGATGTAATTGTTATGCTCATTTGTTTTATTTGAATAAGTAATTACTCAATTATAATTAAATAAATATTTGAATTAAAGTATCTTAAAATGTATGCATAAGGATGAGAAAATTATAAAATTATAAAATATTAATATTTCATTTGAATTATAATTAAACATTACAATAGTTTGATAAATCCAATATATTAAAGAAAAATAACCAAAACATACCATATTTTGAATTTAAAAATATATGTATGTTTTTTGCCACATATATAAGAAACAAGAAACACATAAAATCACAAGATAGCTATCTCTTATGTTATGGCTTGAGTTTCCTTCATCGTGGATTGAAATTATTTCATTGTTTCTTATTTCTTTATCATTCACGAATGTTATTTGCTTTTTTTTACACTACATGTCAAATCTATACTTTAAGCTCTTGCATTTTAAATTTGTTGGCTCCTCCATCTTTGGATGATGCATAAGGTGGAAATAAATAAGACAACATGAAACTTGGACATCCCTAGCTATGCCATGTGGAACGAAATTCAATTGTGTATAAGATGGAGAAAATCCCTTTTTCTTCAACTTGATTGGTCCAACATCGATATCATGCGACGAATTATATTTATGAAACCAACGAAGTTCCCTAGATTAGGGTTTGCCATCGTTAATTATAATTAATAAGTTGGAAATCCCTTAGGGCTATGAATAGTGGTTACTTACTTGGTTGTTCATTAGCAAGGTATTACTAAAATTGTTCTACTATGTAGAATACCTTTTGTGATACTATGATGCTACTATTATGATAAACCAATATTTCTGTTGTGCATGTAAGGATGTATTGGGCCTATGTGATGGAAAGGAATTTATATTCAAATGGTGTACTTTATCATTTACCTAGATGATTGGAATTCTAAAAGCTCTATCTATTTTTTTTTATATATATATGAATGAAAATACGAAAGTTGTGACACACTAATGTATATTTTATTGTGAATGAATGTTAAGCTATAATGGTAAAAAGTGTACTTTGCAATCTATCTCACCATTTATAGTCCTTGGACATGATTCAAGAGGTATGTTCCTTTCATAGGGATTGAGAATGCCAACATTAGACTTCATTAGACCTTTCTTCAAAACCTAAGCTACGAGAAAGTTGTTAGGATATTCCGACACATAGGAATAGTTAAGTATAACTTGGTCTAGTATAGAGTTAGGTAAAGTGTGTTTCTTTACTATGTACATTTGTAACTTACAATCCGACGGTCATGATATGTAGTGATCCGACGATTCATTCTCTCCTCAGTATTAACGACACTTGATCCGTGGCTTAACACCCAATTGGTCCATGAATTCTATTTAAAGTGCATGGAGGGTCATTTGTAGGTTAACCGTTCACGAGAGAAGCTTATGTAAATTTTCATTCTTTTATTAATAAATTGCTGAAGTGGCCACGTTGGCTCAGGCTGTGGACTGTTTCCCTCTTTGAGGGTTTTAACCACGTCAAAAATACTGGTGTATTGATCTGTGATCTATTTGTGAGCGGTGTCCTTTGGTGTTTTGTCTGAGGAACTTACCCAATAAATTCCTACATGGTATCAGAGCTATTTGAGGGCCGTGTCTGTTGGTGATCCAAATCTGAAGCCGGTACAACTGCATCCGACTGCCATCTCCTAGATTTGGTGTTTCTGACTGCTTTCGGGCCGAGAGGACTGCTCTGTTATTTTAGGAGCATCTGTTCCAGTGAGGAACCCCTTTCGTTTTACGTGAAAAGGTTTCCGGTAGCCCTAGCTGCGTCATTTTTAAGATCTGGAGGTATACAATGTTTATTTGCAGTTTACAGTTATTTTCGCTCTGTTTATTTCAGTTTCGGTTTATTTAGTTTTTTTTTTTTATTATCGGATCTATACCTTTTATTTCTGCATAGACTCTTTGCCCTGTGACTCTATGCTATCTGGGCAAATCAGAAACAGAAAGGAAGGATTTTTCTCATGCGTATGCTCTTTTCCGCTGCGCCTTAGTGTGATCTCAGAAAATCAGAAACATTGAGGAAAATATTTAGTTTCCGGGTAAAGCTAATGTTAAGATGTAAGGCTTGTTTTTTTGTATGTCTGTGTTGGGTTTTGTGTTTTTGTTTTGTAGGGAGAAAAAGAGCTTTCTCAAGCAAGCACGCAATCCAAAGCATTAATGACCAAAAGAAAACAAAGCCGCCCCCCCCCCCCCCCCTTTCTCTCTCTCTCTCAAACTTTTCTTAGCTCACTTGGTTCAAAGCTAATTTATGAGAGTAGAGGTCTTGGGTTCAAATCTCCTTGTTGTTGAAAAATGGGCGTTTTTTTTTCATTCCCGCACTTCGTCGTCGCCTTCATCAACCTTTTTTCAAAAAGCCATAACTTCTTTATCCGGAAGCCGTTTTCAGAGCCGTTTTTTTTTAACCAGCATAATTTTTCAAGATATTTCCATTAGAACACTTAGTTTCAGCATAGATAGCTTCAGTTTCTGTTAAAATGGAAATTCCATGCCAAGTTATTCTTGACAGCACCAACTACTTCCAATGGTGGTCCTACATTGTGGATTTACTTAGAAGTAAAGGTCTTTACAGAATAGCCTCAGGCCAAGAAACCAAAGCGAAAGATGAAGATAAGGTAGCTAAATGGGAAAATAGACAAGATCAAGCATGTGGGTTGATGGGGATGTCTATCTCTCCCGATCTTAGATTCCATATTGCAGAAATTGATACTCCTGATAAAGCAATGGAACAGCCTACTAAAGTTTTTGGAATCAAAAATGAACTTAGAGCCCATCAACTTGAAAATGAGTTGCTTACATTGGACCCTAATAATTTTTCTTTCATTGAAGATTTCTTGTCCAAGTTCAAGACCATTAGACTTCTCTTGGAAGGTGTTAAGGTTAAGAAAGAAAATAGTTCCCTTATCTATTGCATTCTTACCAAGTTGGGACCAGCCTACTCTGTGTTTGTTTCCACCTTCCATTCTACAAGAGAAGCCTTCATTTCTCAAGGACATGACTACAAGCCCCCTTCCTTTGATGCTTTTTGTGATTCTTTAATAAGAGAACAAGAAAAACTCTTACACATTGGTCTTCTTAATCTTGGAAACTCTTCTAAGAAAGCGTTAATCGCCCAGCAGCAACCAAACTCAAAGAATCCTAAGAAGTCATATCCTAAAAAGAATGGTCCTAAACCAAACAAGGGTCCTAAGCAGTTTCAACCTCAAAATGAAAAATCATTTCACCAGAATGATAAGGCAAATAAAAACAAAGGCAAGAAGATTGA
>APFE031196169.1:0-11162 GCA_000404065.3 Pinus taeda | reverse complement strand
AATTTTAAAATGTAGATAATTTTTTTTTTAATCCAAAATATAAAATACTTAAATTACCACTTATTTGGCACAAGATTGTAAAACAAAAAAACTAATTTTATAAGGGAAATGGCTCACTAACCTATAATTGTTTAAATATCAAAATATAAAAATTATCATTCTGAAGTATAGAACTCTAATTTACTTTGTCAAAGTGGACATTTTGTTGTCCAAATTTTTTAATTGCAATTGATGTTGAGGAGAATTTCTTAGTATCTCATTTCTTTCTACCAAGACCTTATTTATGATGGTCTTAATCTACTAACAAAGATCAATCTTTCTACCAAAACCTTACAAAGATCAATCTTTCTACCAAAATATTATCTATGATGGTCTTAATCTACCAACAAAGATCAATGGTTTGAATGTATTGAGTTTGTGGTGGAGTGTTGTGTGGGTTTTTTATACATTCTTTTGATTTTTAAATTAAACTTCAAAATATCCTAATCGGGATGCGAGCCGGTGGTTGGGACAGTGTGGGTATAGTAATGATATGTACCTTTGAGACATGTACTTCCGCCCCCCACACGCTCAAGGCGATGGGTGCGACGACCCTTGGCATGAGTGCATGCAAGGGTTATGGGAAAGGTGGCAGGGAAAGAGGTGAGGTAGGATGTAAAGGAGAATACGGCAGGCAAGAGGGCGAAGTTGGAGTTTTGGCTTGCGAAAGAAGGAGGTGTTGCAGAGGAACGGGAAGGCGATGACTTTTTCAGCTCCAGGCTTGGAAACGACCTACATCTATATACGAGTATGTTTTTCGGCCTTTCTCCTCCATTGCAATGATGTCCTTCTTGGGGTTTTGCTGGTGGGAGAGGGGGGATAATAGGAAGATCAATTGGAGGGTTGAGAATTGTTGGTGGCAATGGGATAGGAAACTGGTAGCAATTGTCTGGTTCTGTGTTTATATCTTACGTCTATCGGGTATTTCCTATGGCCTCTGTTGTGTTGACCTTGTGTCGTCTGGTCTGGAGAACCGAGGTTTTGTTAACCGAAGTTGGTGGGAGTTGGTTGTAGAAGGCACGTGAGCGATGGCAATGAGATGGATGTTGGCGGAAGGGGGGAGCAATCAACACAGTGCATAGGAGTTAGGCCATGCTACTGCAGCCAAAGCACTTGCAGGATAATGGGCATCCCCACTGGTATTATGGAAATTGCAAGGACTTAGAGTGGAAAGATGAGTATGAAAAAGAGAGTGGAAACGCTAAAATTTCTTGGGCAAAGGGGGAAGGGTTACCAATATCTGCTTGGAAATCTGATGGAGTGAGGGCGAGCTCACACGTTTGGCTTTGGAAAGGGGTGGCTTACCTGACTGTGACTGGAAGGTATTGGGTATGGAGGAGGGGAGTGACAGAGGTTTGTTGGAGCCAGATCCCCTCTGGGGACTGTACTCTCGACCATCTTGGCTCTAACTCTAATAGGGAAAGGATTGAGGAGGAGCACGGTGTGGTTTATCTCACCGAAAATGAAATTCAAGGAAGGAACCAAATTATAGTAAATTGTTTTAGATTAATGAACTGTCACTGTGAACAGGTCTCGGGAATTTATGATATGGCTTGGCCTGCGAGAGGCCTTGGACGAGGGATGAGGAGACAGGCCCCTAGGAAGGATAAGGATCCAAATACGTCAGAGCCCCGCAAGGGAAGAAAGTCGGTAGAACACCATATCACTGAAGCCATTGAGGCCTACCATGAGGGAACTGATGAGGGAATTCATAAGCTATTAGAAAAGTGGGAAGAGGAAACAAAGTAGGGCAGTGAGACAGAGGAGGATATGGAAAATTGGAGGACCTTAGTCCTGGACCCGGGCAACACCAGAGGAAGAATCACGCAGTTCAAGCAGACCTTATATCTCTATTGGTTAATGAAGAGTTTGTTGGGAAAATCCATGGAACAAATCTCGATGGGCATGGCGATCTCACTCCAAGGCATGTTGAGCTACAAGAAAGACCTGCAGAAAAATTCAATTCCAGCGCCATAAGCAAGACATCTAATTGGACAGAATTGAAAGACACATTCCATGCATCCTAGAACTGTCTGAGATGCCTGGATCAATAGTTAAGGACCCAACACCTGTGGACTCGACCTCGAAGGAGCAGAAGGGCTAGTCATTTCCCTATGTTTACTTTTGTTTTATATGTGGATAGCTTTTAATTTTCTTCATGCAAGTATATGTATAGCTAGAAATCTAGAATATGGACATGAAACAGAGACATATATAGCTTGGTTAGAGAGATTAAATCTCTATTTTTTTTATGGCTTACAATGCGGATAGGTGGCCAACAGACTTGGTTTCCCTCTGGGGCAAGTTGAGGCCACCTAGCCAATCTATGTAGTGTAATTTGCCTATGTTTGAATAGAAAATGAAAATGGACCTGCGCAAGCTTAACAAAAAAAATAACCTTCAAATGTTAATTTAATTATATAAAATAAAATGTCCTTAAATATGTAGGTAATAAATATGAATTTTAATATTTTAATAAATTATTTTTTAAATGATAAAAAAAAAAATTGTTTTGAGAATATATTTATTGAAATATGAATGTAAATATTTAATTATGTTTTAATGTGTGTTTGTGTTTATTTTGGAATAAGAATTCAAAATATCAATTTAATTATGGATAATTATTACTTGGATCATAAGGATTTAACCTTGACATCATATTCATGAAATATTTTTAGTAATAGTCATAGATAAAGAGGGTTTGGGTTTCTTTTAAAATTAGTTGTCATTTTTTTTTCAATTTAATTTAAAAAAAAAGGGTCATTATTTACAAACTTCAAATTCGAATTCAATTTAGTTTTATTTATGGCATTATATTCTCATTGCTTATTGATACCTTATTATGTTTTTTTTCCCATATATATATATATATATATATATAAATATTATATATAAACAATAATAATAAAAGTATAATTTAGTTAATTTTTATGATTTTTTAAAGGTGTAGTCTAACTTATACACGAAATGACATTTTTCGATATATTTTTTCTTGTTAATTTTAATCAAAATCCAATAGAGATTTTTCAAAACTTGAGTTTAAATTGTTTAATCATATAATTCGAGTGCCGTAGAGATTTTCAGGGTGATAAATCCATTTATGCATTTAAAAATGTATTTTAAACAACAAAAAAATCACATTCTTGCTTGAAATTGTATCCCCGAATTTTTGTCAATTCCTTTGAAAAAGGCTAGCCTACACATTTTTTAATATTGATAATGTGAGATATATTATGAGGTATGTGTCTTGAAATTTACTATAGATTTATGATTATCGTTATGTATCAATCATTTAATTTACATAGTTGCACTAGTAATAATCTCTTAAAATGTGTAGCTTGAGTCGGTTTAATCATTAAAAGCTTATACTTCCTCATAAAAGATCATAAGTTCACTTTCAAAAATAATAAAATATGTAGAGCTCCTTGAAATTTAACATATTATATATGTGTTAATTCCTACACTTAACTAAATTATATACTAGATACAGCTTAACTTTGGATCTACCAGGCGTTGCGAGGGATCAAATCTATTAATATAGAGTGAAAAGAGATTTCATCCCTCTCGGCTCTATGTCTACCCAAGTAATCGGCCAACCGGGGTAAACATGTAACAATAGGACGCTATGATACGATTCGACCTCCCAAGTTACATTAAGGAAGTGGAACCGACGGAAACACACCATACAGACCTTCAACATCAACATTAGGACCCTCAAGAACCATCTCAACCTTTCTACAACTAGCCCCTAGGTCCCACTGAGATTTTGGACCACTTGACCTATGGATGCTCCCATGTTATGGTCATGCCAGCATCCAGGAGGCTTTGGACGCTCCCACAAGCCTACATGCCTGTGTCCAGGGACTATTTCCAGCAGACCTGTGCCAGAGTCCGGGGAATTTAAGGCACTTTTCAAGCCTAGAATTTCGGCCACTACCCAGAACTTGTTGTAACTTCCAAAATCCATTAAACACATGATGACAAGACTAATAAACCAAAACTAACTCAAGGACTAGGCATGACCATCCCCAATCGGGACTGACATTTTGTCAAACACTAGGCATCCAATGCAATCTACAGGTTTAAATAACAAATCTAAGCATAGGGGTCTCATACTTATCTAAGATTTGCTATGAAGCATTGTTTCATTTTCACATTAGTTGCAGTTTCATCCATTAAGCCATTGACACATTGTTCATTCATTTACAAGTAGAAACATGATGAGATCCATACATAGCCACTGTCATAATACATATTCATAAATAGCATATTGACAATAGAATTACCAAGGAAACACCAGCCATATAATCCACATATAAACAAGTATAATACCCATGAGATAACAAGGATAAATAACCTCATATTAATGATGCAAAAGTCAACCCAGTATGGGACTACCACGTTCCACCCGACCGTAGAATGGCTAATCCAAATATCTCTTTAGCCATTCACATTCGTACCATATTCCAAGCATGAATGTGGGATCTCATAGAACATATCAATCCAAAATCATCCAGGGCTTCCAGAGGCCATCCACCTCAACTCATCAAACAGTGATTCCACCTCACGGTCGGAAATCACAAAACCATCATCAGATTGGTCTCTATCCAAGCCTTCTAGTGCTCCAGAGTGTTTATCCAACCAAGGCTTAACTCAACTCACAATTTTTGTCAGGATTCTAGAGTGTTTGTCCAACCAGGGATTCTAAGACTAGTAACTCAACCCACCAAGGGCTTTTAGAGCGTTTTTGCAACCAAGGCTTCTAGGACTAATAACTCAACCCAAGCTAAGGAAACATGAGAACCAACCAAAACAAAACAAGGAAATAAATCTATAATCAGCATGGCTATCCAAGAAATGACAAGGCTAGGCAGTCCATTATCAATCCAAGAAATCCTTCATGACAGTGATAGATCATGACCAATAAACCACATGCATATGCCATGCATGCCAAAACTAGTGAGGAAAACATACATGCAACTGGGTACCTACAAGCCAAATCTATTGTATTTGTTGATCTCGATGTCCTTTTGTGCCTTCCTGCTCTTCCTTTTCCTTCTTGCTCCAAAAGTCTAAGTATGCCACGCTCTCCAAGTGTACTCCAAGAAAACAATAAGTATCCAAGAGTATGAGAGAGAGAGAGAATAATGAGAGAGCTCCAAAACTAAACTAACAAAATTTTGTGTATTGATTCTCAAAAGCCTTTTTATGAATGAGGCCTTTATTTTCTTCATTTTTCATTATTTTCCTCCTCACATGCAACCTTTGACCTTTGACCTCCCTTTTTTCCTAATTTCCATTATTTTCATAAATAAATGTGTCAAAATGTCATTTTGTCTTTCCAAAGCCTTAGCCATAATAAACTGAATGAACACCCACTATGATGTTTTTTTCCCACCATTCAGCTTGGAATATGTGTCACCACCATGGTCTTATATATTTTTTCATGTATTTTTAACCAGGGTTGTTACAGAACTCTCCCCCTTGGGGTAACATTGCCCTCAGTGTTCAATGACAACTATAACCAATAATATTGTTGAAAACAAAACATACTGCCCATGGAAATTTATAACACATCTCGTTGCAGTATTTACAATGACCATTGTTGGCACATGACAATCATACCATTTACTGGAGCTTTATAACGCAGCTCATTATGGCATTTACAATAATAACCACATATACACACATACACATTTGCTTCACCAAGCAAATAATCGTACTATATATGGAGCTTTATAAATCTAGCTCAATATAGTATTTAAAATAATACACACATATGGACATTATTTCAACAAGCATATAAAAGGATACGATGCCTACATCCACAACAAGGGAATCCAGAGGCTCACAACTCTGCCCTCAAGGTAATACCAGGATTCACCTCCTTCCCAGGAATTCAAGAATCCACTGCAAGGTCAAATCTGCATCCAATGTCCAGTGTTATAATCCTTTGCCATGTGTCCTCTCAGTAAACAGTTATTGACTCATTGTTCCAGGGCGCACTCCCAATGTGCATCTGATTCCATATGGAAATGCCAATGACCAAATCAAATACATCCCTGGCCTTCCCTTCTCTGCTACACAGTCCCTCAGGAAATCTGGTCACCCCCTTCCGTGCAGTCACACACCTTCCAAGTTTCGTTGACACCCCCATCCCGAGCAGTCCATCCCTTGGCAAGGCCTCCTCGTATCAGAAGATACAAGGCTTCCTTTCCAATATATGTATACAATGTACATATATTGTGTGTAGCAGCCCCTGCATTTGGAACCCAATCGGCCACCTTTGCTAGAACTTTTGTGTTCGTGAGAGTGTGCCTTTCATCCTATAATTCCCTCTAATGATATTGAATTATGAGATTGGGTTAATTATATAAATATCTAGATACAAGAGAACCTGTAGCGAATTTGGAATTCGTACATTCAGGAAAATGCAAATATCATTTGAAAGGGAAAGATGAATCTCATCCCTGCAAAACACCCCTCTATCTGAAGAAGATATCTTTTGAAATCGTTTTTGGATTCCATGCCCAGTCTACATTAACAATGTCTTCCTCTTGAAAATCCTCCAAGAGTAGATACAACGAATCGACATTAACAATGTATTCCTCTTGAAAATCCTCTAAGAGTAGATGCACTTGATTGAGAAATACTAGAAGAAGCGTCCAAAGTGAAAAAATAAAATAAAAATAAAAAAAATGCTCTCCCAATTAAACAATGAATAAAATGTTCTAGGCGAAATTTTGCTCCATTATTTATCAAAAAATCACAACAGATTTTACCCAATAGCCCAAATAATCAGTATCCTAGGAAAAATTTTGTGAACCCCATGAAATATTGATGAAATATTCCCTCTATAAACATTGCTTCATTAAATTTAGAGATAATCAATCTCCCGAAAGAAATTTTACAAACCCCTGATGATAGCCTCACTGAAAAGATTTTGCAAACCCCCTGAAAGATGGATAAATTGTTTCCATTATAATCAATCTCGTGAGAGAAAATTAGCAAACCCTTATGACATTTTAGTGTAAACATAATTTTTTTTTTTGCAAAAACCCATAAAATATAGATGAAACTTTGTCGTTATTAGCATAGCTCCATCTCCCGTGAGAAATTTATCCTGAGAAATTTTGCCACTACAAATATGATCATTACATTTTGAGATAATATGATGGAATGTTAATCTTGCTGGAGAAATTTTGCCGCGTCATTACATTGGAAGATAATCTCATGAAATGAGCCAGAGAAATTTTCTCACTCAGAGAAATTTTGCAAAGTTTCGTGTGAGAAAGTTTCCAACCCTGAGAAAAATAGGTGAAATTTTAGTTATAAATTATAACACAGCCAATTTTTAGAATTAAATAATAATTAATTTAAATTTTTTTATATAATATAGTTTTTAAGAAAAAATTGATGAAAATGAAGGGTTTTTGGAAAAACTTATGAAGGGAAAATCAATGCATATCCAAATATTTTCCCTATAAAAAATTAAAAGAAAATTGCGTTGTAATTTAAAATTCCAAAAAACACACTCTGATCTTTAAAAACAAAACATTTGAAATATTGTATTAATATTATTTGTCTTTTGTTAGGAATAATGGTTTTATTTTCTTTTGCATTTTTTTCTACATACTAAAGTCTCTAGTATTTAGAATTTTACATGAAAATTTAAAGATATTTAATTAACAAACTTCCTTTTTGATAGGATTTTATATTGAAATTTGAAATATTTGTTAACAATTGTGTGGTATATATTAATATATTTTTTTGTTATTTTCATAAAAGTATCAATATATTAAAAGTATCATATATTAAGATATTTAAAAATAGAAATAATATATTTAAATTTATTAAATTTCATGCTAATAAATATTGTGGAACATAAATAAAAGTGAAGTAATTACGCCGTAAGAGTTCTCTCTGAGATAAACTTTCCTGTGGTCTAGTCCGTCTGATTTGATGTTAGACGATTCGAATAATTGCTACCGTGGTATCAAATATCTCTCATCTTCGCCAACTGGAGAAACATGTCAGAGATCGAGGTGAAGGTGGAGCGTTACGGCCGTGGAGCGTTATGGCTGTTTGCACTTCTTCCGGATTTGAAAGGAAAATGCAAGACACATGATAATAGGGGAAATCAATCTTATCTAGGGATTGGTTTGTGCAGGTTCTTTCTGTGTTACAACTAGATAAGAACCGTCATATACCTGAAGGTTATGTTAATTCTTTCAAAGAAGCAAATGCGGTTTTCCATCATGCTCGAGTGTAAGTTTCTATCGGTACATCAGTCCCCATTTCAAGTAAACTTTCTTTTCTACGGTGCACAAATAAATGTGTCATAATATGAAAGCTATGTCTCTGTGTGACAGGTATAATGCTGATATGAAATGCCTCTCATTTTTGAAGCCATTACCAGAAGGATTCTCTCAGGCATTTGACGGCAATCTTGATTTCCTTGGTCCGTACCCTTAGCTTGGTTCCGATACTTCTTAGCTGCTTTTCTGATGATGTATAACTCTTTTCATCCACATCACATAAATGTTGGATGTCCTAAATTACTGGTAGCCTGTAGAATTTTTTCACAATTGCAGAGGATGATCAAAATTTGCCATAACAGATATTCAGAGAATTGCCACCGTCAATGGTGATTGCCATTGCTGAAGGACGATTGGATCCAATAACAATGGAAGCTTTTGATGAATTTCCACAAATCCCTTCATTGCTGGAACATCGAGTAGTATATACAAATGAGACAGTGCTGTTAGAAATTCAATCAAGAGAATCAAAGGCCAAAAAAGACAGCAGTCCATTTGTCTTGTTATCTGAGAAAACTCGAGTAAGTGGTTCGATGATTTTGTGCAGCTAACCCCATTTTAGAATGCCTTTATCTGTAGATATATTATCGTGCGATTTCTTGTTGAGAAGTTGACATTTTTGGCCCTTTTTCACATTATGATGATACGTAGTTTTTCCTTGAGTTTAGGTTGGGTAGCTTATATATATATATGATTTGTGTAATGGTGAGATATTATTAAGATTGCCTGAAGTTTGATCTTCGATGGTTATTAAGATTGTCTAAAGTTTGATCTCGATCCTAAATACATGTTAGGACAGTTTTTATTTTTCACAATTGGCTCCCACTATCAACCTCTTCCATGAAATTTATATAAAACTTGAATAAAACTAAATTTCATAGATAACCCCTCCCATAAAAGTTGAATCTAAACCTTAATGATTGGAATCTAAAACTTAATGAGGCTAAATTGCACATGTAGCGTTTATTGATGCATTCTGTATGCCATAGGTTCATCTTTTGCATTCTATCAAGGGGTTATTTTCAAAATTTTTACACCAAAAACTTATGTTGTTTTTTTTTTCTTCCTGATTTCCAGGACGAGTTTTGTGTACAGATTGGAGAGGAGCCTTTGCAAGAAGTGACATATACAGCACACAGGAAGGAAGGCAAGTTAAAAAGCAGCTTCCAGAGTTTTTACATTTCTTTGAAAAAACTGATATATTAGTCCAGGAGTAAAAATGGCCCAGAAATGGGTTCCAAACAGAAATCGCCATTTTGGGCAGGCCCGTTTCATTTTGGATGGGCCCATTGTTTCTTGTTTCTTGAGAAACCGCCTGAAAACCTAGGTGGCTTACAGGGGGAGGTAATTACTGCAGTGAAAATCTAGTTGGTCGGTGGTTCTGACATGGATGATTATTAGCCTAATTTACGCTTGTGGTTTGCCGCAGTCGTACAGTCCACTTATCATGGATGAATGGTCACTAACAACTCATTTTCAGTTGATGTATTTGTTTACATTGCAATCTATGAACCAATTTGCGTGAAAACTTCCTTTGGTTACTTATTTTTGTTATGGAAGCTGAAAAGGATGGAAATGCTATTAAGTGTTACATTTGTGATCACAAGATCTAATTAGAATTGTCTCGGGTTATCAGAATCAATATTATATAAATGAAGTTCCAAACTTTTCAATGGTTTGATTTTTTGATGCACAGGGAACAACATAAAGTTAGAAGTCAATGAGGGAGTAGCAGAATCGGAATGTTTTCTGCCAAGCCAAAAGGCTTGTGAACTTGATAGAGGTTTAATGACACACTTCAAAGCAATTGCTGAACATTCATCTTTGACAAGGTCATCCCTTCACATGGATGATAATCAAATGAAAAATAATGGGATTGCCCTGGAAGTAAGAGGCCAAAAGAGAGTTTTTCCTCCTACCCCAGCTAACAATCCCTTCAAGAAAATAAAATCAGAAGATCGATCTGTTTCTCTTGCAGACAGTCTTGACACTCACTCGCCTCTAGGAACTTTTAAAACTGATTCAGCTGATGCCCACTTGTCTGAATTATCCAAGAAATCTGAAGGTAGTAAAAGAATTGCAGCCGAGGTGAGCCTTAAAAGCATTTTTCAAAAATCAGAATCAAGGACCCTCATGCTGTCATTCCTCCATGGAATGAACAAGAGCTTTTGTCTACAATCAACAGCTTTGCTTCTTCAGAAGCTGTTTTGCACTCTGACATTGTTACTCCAGATCCCTTATCGGATGGTCCAAGCAGCACGCAAGTGATCCAGAGGACAGTTTGTACACCTACTACCCAACCATGCATGAATGGAGTAGATACCAAAAACGCTGCAACTCCTAAGTCTTCATCACCATCTCATGGTACTTATGGTAAACGAACATCATCTAGCACTAAGCCCAATACTGGCACTAAGGGTAACAGGGTTAGTAGTGATTGCCATTGCTGAAGGACGATTGGATCCAATAACAATGGAAGCTTTTGATGAATTTCCACAAATCCCTTCATTGCTGGAACATCGAGTAGTATATACAAATGAGACAGTGCTGTTAGAAATTCAATCAAGAGAATCAAAGGCCAAAAAAGACAGCAGTCCATTTGTCTTGTTATCTGAGAAAACTCGAGTAAGTGGTTCGATTTTTGTGCAGCTAACCCCATTTTAGAATGCCTTTATCTGTAGATATATTATCGTGCGATTTCTTGTTTAGAAGTTGACATTTTTGGCCCTTTTTCACATTATGATGATACGTAGTTTTTCCTTGAGTTTAGGTTGGGTAGCTTATATATATATATGATTTGTGTAA
>APFE031196166.1:0-15372 GCA_000404065.3 Pinus taeda | reverse complement strand
CTGTGATAAAATTCTAAGGAAAAACAAAAATGTTCATGGAGATGTTTGTTTGAATTTTTTACTAAGGGTCCCCTATTTGCTTGGTGTTATTGCTAATATCAAACAAAAGAGGGGGGTTGTTGGTGACCACAACAGGAGGCTTGGCCTCCAACTCAAGAAAAACTGGTTTTTGTCCCTTTCACTTGCTCGGTTGTCTTCTAGTCCTCAAAGTGATGGTTGTTTGCACTCCGTTGATGGAGAAATATTCGAATGGAGGGGTAGTAAATGAGAAATATTTACCTCCTATAATTATTCTCCCTTGCCCCATTTGAGTTTTGACCAAGTTCTTTGCCATAGTTCTTTGCTTTTATCCTTTATGCCTACATTTTTCCTTGCTTATATCCTTCATTCCTACATTACATGCACATTAGACCACAAAGCAAAATATCCAACTTTAACTCATCTCATAAACAAAATATAATCAAAAGCATGCAATAAGTTGTAAGAATAGTTGGTTGGACTAAGCTAGGAGGTGAATTAAGGCCAATTAAGGCCCATATAATTACCTAATGATGAAGCTCATCATCACCCTCCTACTAAAAGTGTTGCTCATCCTGTAAGAAACTTAGTCAATGCCCATGTCCTTCATGGCTCTGGTAACCTCTCTGACATCCCATGCTTTTGTTGTGATCTCTTTTTCTTATTTATAGAAGCATGATTTCCTCTCTACTTCTTTCCACTACCTCTTTTCCTCTTCTTATTTTCTCCCTTCTAGCATCCCTAGGAGTAGTGGTGGACTGAGTTTTAGGCTTATCCAATTGACCTTCAACCTTTTCATTGATTTCTTATACATAGGTGTCCTGTTGAATGCCTCTCTCAACCTTTGAGGGGAGTGATATTCTCTGATATTCAAGTTGTGTGGAAGTGTGTTCCAACTCCTTTAGCAAGCATGTATATTATCATCTCTTAGCAGCCTAAACATATCCTCAAAATGTGAAATTGCTTGCTCTTGGGCAGCAAGATATCTAGGTTCCAATTGAGGATCATTTTCAATTAGATTATGGGTGCTGATTAGGGCCATGGGATTTGATTGTTGAGCTCTAATGAAAAAAAAAAGTCCATTGCTCTTTGGCCAATATTCTTTTCATCTCTGCAACCCTTGACTTCTCATTGTTCATCGATGATGCCAAAGCCATTAATTGTAGATCTCCTAGCTCTACATTAGGATCCCAAATGTTCATGTCTGTGAGGGCCATATTGTGCAAGTAAAACTTAGCCATTTTGGCCCTATCCTCTAGTGCACTTTGATCACAAAGCTCAATAAATTGTCTGCAGTCCAAAAATGGCATGGTGGCCCTTTGTGCTAGTGTTTTAATTTGAAATTGTAGCCATTGTTCTCTGAGGTAAAGAGCATAGGATTTAGCTGGCATCCTACACTGGATGGCCCCCAAGGAGAGGTTGGCCATACATGCTAGTTGGTTTTCCTATTCTCCCTCTTCTGTTTCAATGCCTTCTTCCTCTCTGTTTTTTTATCTTCTTCCTCTTGTTGTTCTTTCTCCTTTGTTTCAATGCCTTCTTCCTCTTCTGTTTCATAATCATCCTTCTTCTCTTCTACTTCATCATGTTCCTCTATATTAGTTTCTTCTTCATCCATCTCATCCTCTGTTGGTAAGTCTCTGAAGACTGACCATTTTATAGGGATCCTGAGGTTTTGGAGGGCATCCTCAATGAGGATCCTGATTAACCCATGGTGAGCCAACTGTTAGGAATTCCCTTCCTTTACTTTGTTGTTGGAGTCTATGAGTGATTGTATCAAGAAATAGGGTATGTTGAGTCTTTGGTGAACTGGTGTTTCTACCCCAAGTCTTAATTCTTCAAGCATTCTCAAATGGTTGCATAACAATACTATATCTATGGACTCTTGCATTCTCTTTTGACTTATTAAAGAATTTCCTTTTTACCACCTTTTTACTTATAAAACAACCTACCTCTTAACCTTTACAATTTTTGATCAAATGATGCATATGAGTGAGTGAGTGGGATACTTACTTGTGATCTTGATGCCATGCTACAGATGTCAAAGATCAGAGGTGATGCATTATCTATTTTCTGCATGGTCATTCTTCTTCCTCCTTTGTTGTCTAATGATGGTTTCTAGGCTTTTGGAGGTGTCTGTGACTGGAGATCTGATGCTGCTACTACTGTGGAGCTCCTAGATTACCACTTGGTAATGGTTGGTGTCTTCGTTAGAATTTCTTGATCATGTTGTTGGCTAGTGCTGTGAGGATGTTGTAATGAAAGGACAAAGGGAGTAGGAGTGTGTGTGGATGCAGGGATGATGGTAATGGTTGAGGTAATTGGTTATATCATGTATAGTATGAATTTTGCGGACCTAACCAATCTACCATTCAGGGGATCCTGTAGAAACACAATCTTTACATGAATTGGAGAAATGAAGTGAAAAACAATGGAATTGATGGAGGGATGCATGGTAAGGAGTCGAGGAGATGAATATATGTGAGGCAGGGTTCCCTTTGGATCTTCTCTTTTCTCCTTGATTGTGTTTCTCACCCACCTACAAATAACAATTATGTTTTTTTCTTTTATTTATATATTTAAAAAAAAAAACACCTAGGCTGCCTCAGAGAGGTTTACACCCTAGATATCTGCCCCGGGCACCTCAAGGAAGGTTTACACCCAGGGATATTCTTACTTTTTTTCATTTTTTCTCATCCTTTGGCTTCCTCACAAGGTTTTCAACCCAAAGATGGGACTCAGGCGCCTCATGGAGGTTTTTACCTAAATACTTATTCTTTTTTCTCTTTTTTATCGACCTGATGAGGGAGGAGTTGGAACTTGTTCCACCATCATCGTTGTCTTATTGATATTTTTAATGAACTGTTGTTTTCATAAAAGTGTCGTGTACATTTTCAATCAGTGTCCATTAACTAGCAATGGAATGCCTTCTTCATATATAGTTCTGATTTGCACTGAACCATTGTCATGGCATATTTCCACCACATAAGGTCTGAGCCATCTTGTCCTTCACTTTCCCTTGAAGTCTTTATACCTAGAATCATATAACAATTCCCAGTCTCCCTCTTGAAATTACTTCTCCTTAATATGTTTGTCATGCCAGATATTCCTCTGAAGCTGAACTACCTATGTGTGTAGGAAGGCCTGCATTCTAAATTCATCCAAGCCATTTAAATGGAATAAGCTTTCTTTTTGTGCATGACTGAGATACAAATCTAGTTGGGCTGCCATCCTCAATGTTTTATATTTAAACTCAATGGAAAGCAAAGCCTTTTTCCCATAGACCATCTCATAGGGTGTAAATCCAATGGTGGTCTTCCATGTTGTATTATAGGCCCAAGTGGCCTCAACTAGTCTCTCTGCCCAATCCTTCCTGTTGTTGCTCACTCCTTTGGTTAAGATGTTCTCTAGTGCCCTGTTGGTCACCTCCACTTGCCCATTATTTTGTGGATGATAAGGAGTGGAGGTCCTATGCTTGATTTTGTGATCGATGAGTATTTCTTCAATCATGCTAGAGGTAAACTAGCTGCCTTGGTCTAAGACTAGGTCTCTAGGGTACCCAAACTTGTAGAATACATTCTTCCTTAGGAACTCAACCACCTTCTCTTTTGTTGTTGCCTTAATCACCTTGGTTTCATCCCACTTAGTCAAATAATCGGTGCACACAATAATGTACTTCTTTTGCTTTGAAGGAGGGTTGATAGACCCAATGAAGTCCATGTCCCACTTGTCATATGGCTTGAAAGTCACTTGAGGTTGTAGGGGAATTTCATCTCTTGGAGTAGGCTTTCCCATCCTCTAGCACTGATCACATTGACTAATGTATTTTTTCACATCCTGATGAAGAGTAGGCCAATAATAGCCTGCTTGCAACACTTTGAATTTTGTCCTCTTTGTTGCAAAGTGACCTCCACAAGGCCCATCATGACAGGTTAGAAGGATGTCAAAAACTTCCTCTTCCCTTACACACCTTCTCAAGATTTGATATGGGCCAAGTTTGAACAGATTGCCCCCAATCCAGGTGAAGGGGGTGCTTTTCCTAACTATCTTTCTCTTTTCTTTGGTGAGCAATTTTAATGGGAACTGTGCTGATACCAAATAGTTTTCTATATCAGCAAACCATGGGGAGAGAACTGAAATAGCAAACAAATGCTCATCTAGTAACTGGTCATTCACCATTCCTTCTTCACTTGCAGACAGATTCATCCTAGATAGAAAGTCTACAACAAGATTTTCCTTACCAGGCTTATCAACAATAGTTAGATCAAATTGTTGTAATAAAAGCAACCATCTTATAATTCTAGGATTCACATCTGGTTCGTTCATTAGATATTTGATTGCAGCATGATCTGTTATGAAACCAGCTCAAGAAAAGATAGAAAAGATAGATTAGCACCTTAGAATTCAGCCTCTTCAAGGGGGAAACCTCATTTACATTACATAAATGAACAATTCTTGGATGATACAAATGAAAAGACCTCATTTCTATATATAGGAGTCTAAGGGGTCATTTTATAATCAAAGCCTACATAACAATAATAATGTAAGGGCACAATAACAACAATAGTGGGCTTCTATGGGGCCCAATAGTAACAATATGGGCACTACATGGGTACATAAATATAATAAGGGGGTTGTACTAATAATAATAAGGGGTTACACTAGTAGTATAGGGGCCTAACATGATCAGTATGCAAAAATGTTTGATAGCCTGTAATGTAATGCCTAAATTTGTTTAATGAATGCACAACAACCAGGAGTTCTTTTTCGGTCACAATATAATTTAGCTCAGCCTTTGACAGGTTCTTACTGGTAAAATACATGACATAGTGTTGAAATTGGCAACTAGGGCCAAACTCCATGTGGGTCATCTTATTTATAGCAGCTAATATTTTTATTGGATCCCTCTCATCGAGAGGTGTAGGATTAATCTAAAGATCATCCGATTTTGACAAGTATTCATGGAGTTATGAATTTATTTGTGTTATAAGACATATTGTCAAGTCGGCCAGCATCTTATGTAGGCTCAAAAGATCAATAGACATGTCTATTCATCATCTACGTTTTAGTATAAATAGAGGAGGACTTGAAGTCATTTTGACACACTCTTCATGTGATCTCCTCTCCACGTCTTGGGTTTTTGGAGAAGGAGAGACACTAATGAATACGCTAACCTAGGATGATGCCCTAATCCAATGCAGTCATGAAGACATCTATCTGCTATAAATGGAGACACCTTATCCCCAGCAAATGGAGACATATATGCAGATCAAGGAGACTTATACGTTGTTCATAATGGAGACATATACACAGATCAGGAAGACTTATACGTTGTTCATGATGAAGATTTATACGTTGTTCATGATGGAGATATTCCTACGCGTTCATCAAGACTCATGTCCTTATACATTATACACAAGGCATAGAGATATTCTTATGTAGCTATGAAGACTCATACACAGTCAATGGTGACACTCAAATGCAGTCAAAGGAGACATGTAACACGCAGCTTCCTCTCTGAAATTCCAAGTATAGTAGCGTAGTCAAGAATTGAACTGAACTCAGGTATAGGGACCAGGATTCAAGGGTGATAGAGAGCAGCAAGGTCACCTAATAGACAATCTCGGCATAGAGATGTCTATGAGGTACAGTTGTAACTAGGAGGCGTAATGATGAACAACAGTGATAGAATGGCATACATGTAGCAGCCCTATCATAATGAACAATAGTGATAGAATGGCATATCTGTAGGAACCCTATCACAATGAACAACAAAGGATGAATAGTCTCAGATCATGATGATGAAATATGCAGCATCATGGGCAACACGATGATGAATGAGGCATCATGATGCAGCACAAGATAGGTGAAGGAGTCACCTTAGAGAATCAGTTGAAGCTATATGTCTTCAACTTATCTCATACGATATCAAAAGTCAAGTATGGACTTATATTATAAATGTACTATCTCTCTCACTTTCTCTATTGAACAATGAAGAACATAAAAGAAGAATTGATCAAGGGCTTCCCCACATTGTGGAGTTTGTCCCTTGCTAGCGCCACATTGTGTGTCCTCTTGTCTTGGCTTGTCTTCTGTGATTTATGTTTATGTTCTATCTATAGTTTACTTTAACGCTGATGTGATTGCAAATCTGGAAAAGGTATCGAGCTAACTGTGAAAATTTAAATAAATTGCTCTAGCATAGAACATACCTAAACTTAACATGGTGTCAGAGCTGAGGTGAAGACAATGCCCAAGCAAGAGTAAAAGAGCAATCTCCAAAGACATATGGGACAAGACAAAAGGATCAATGGGCTCCTCATCCCTCTTCAAATTCACTGAGGGTGAAGCCGAAGCAGAGAATATTATCAGAATAGTGTAGCGGACGTTTCTGATGGCCTACCCAAAGATCACCTCATTGGGAAGTTTGGATTGAAGGGTGAAAGGAAAGGTGAATGCCTTGCAATAAGTTCGGCCATTATGCAGAGGAGTGTCTGAATGGCAGAGACACATCTCTTGATGAAGATAAAAATCATTCCTGGGACATTCAAATGATTGAAGGAATGATAGGTAACACAGGTCATCAAGAAAATGGTTTACTCTTCAAAGAAAGTAAGGAACCCCAGTGCCTCAAGGGACTTCATCAAATAGATGGATGCACTCTCTAATTTGGTAGAGATGGAAACAATCATGGGATTATACTTGGAGCCGATGCCACCTATCCCTAAAAGGGTGTAGGGAATGTTACCCCTAAATTGAATGAGGGTAACTCGATTCATTTACAAAATCTCTTTCATGTACTTGATCACAAAAAGAACCTAGTGCCCATTTCGGCAATAAAAGACAAAGGTTACTGGTTGGCACTCATCGATGGAAAGGTATGTGTTTAAAAATAGAATTTTCAAAAATGTTTTTTTGAGTTCACAATTGTATCAAGTTGCAAAAAGTCCACTAGGGACCATGTTTATTGATACATAGCACCGAAGGTCTATGAATCAGATGGTAATAGGGATGCCTGAATTCAAAAGAAGCATGAAAGTACATGCCTGAGATGTACCAAAGGAAAATCTTACAAGGGGACTATTCCCCTGATGTAGCAGGTCCTCAGGTTTGGAACAACCCAAGGAGTTTGAGATTCATGATCAGGAATCTCATGTATACAAGTGGAAGAAAGCCCTCTATGGCTTGAAGCAAAACTCCCCAAGCATAGTATGAGAGGATTAATAGTTGTTGGATGAAGTTGAGATTCACTAGGAGTGAAATCGATCCAAACCATTACCCAAAGGTTATGGATGATAAACCTCTCATACCGGCACTTTATGAGGATGACCTATTTCTGATAGGTAAAGACCCTCTCATTTGCAAAAGTAAGAGGGAGTTGGATTCCATATGTGGAATGATAAACTGTAAGCCTATGACTACCTCGAGGATATTAACTTTTAGAAGTTATATGGTAGTGATATCGGACCAGATTTGGGAAATGTCTCTGAGTTTCATAAACTCATTCGCGTTGATGTTCTTGTTGAAATTCCGTCTAGACATATGTTTGCAGTTAGCATGGCGAGCTCATATTTGGTTGAGCCTCACTGGATTGGTGCCAAGAATCCTTCGAGATATCTTCGGGGCACAGTCTCTCATGGATTGAGATACACTGCTGGAAATATGAAACTGCATGATTATTCGAATGCTGAGTGGGCAGGCAGTGTCAAGGATCACTAGAGCACTTCTCAGTTCTGGATTCTGCTTTGATATCATGGATAAGTAGGAACTAGAAGTCGGTTGCCACATGGTTGCGAAAGCTCTTCAATGAGCTATTTGTACACATGATGAATACCATCGTGATTCTCTGTGACAACCTGAGGTAGGATTTGATTGTTGAGGAATCTTGTATTCGATGATTGCACCAGCAGATAGACATCAGATACTAGCATATCTAGGATATGGTAAGTCAATGAGCAAGGAGGATCCATCACACTGAGATGATGTACATGTCTCTACGCTTTGTCAAAGCCCCAAGGAAACATCAAATTTGTGATTTTCTCGAATGACTTGGAGTCATCGAGAGACCCTTGTAAAAGGGTCTTGCATGTTGTATACATTGAGCTCTGGGAGCTCTGGGGGCTTGCGGTTCTTACTTGAGCAACATGAGACCACAGGGTGACTCACCCTCCCCAGGTGATGTGCACTGGACAGGATGATTCGCTCTCCTGTGGACAAGATGATTCACTCTCTTATGGGATAGGATGATTCGCTCTCTTATGGACAAGATGATTTTCTCTCTTGTGGGACAGGATGATTTGCTCTCCTATGGACAAGATGATTCACTCTCTTGTGTAGCAAGATGATTAGCTCTTCTGTGAGGTCTAGATGATGTGTTCTCCATCACGATTGTGTAGCAGGATGATTAGTTCTCTTGTGAGGTCTGGATGATGTGTTCTCCATGACGATTGTGTAGTAGGATGATTAGTTCTCCTGTGAGGTCTGGCTGATGTGTTCTCCATGGCGATTGTGTAGCAAGATGATTAGTTCTCTTGTGAGGCCTGGATGATGTGTTCTCCATGGCAATTATGGAACAGGATGATTCACTCTCCTGTGGGCCAGGATGATTAGTTCTCTGTGGCATCCATTGGACAGGATGATTCGCTCTCCTATAGATAGGATGATTAATTCTCTTGTCAAGGCATCCTACCCATGCAATCTAGGACTCATGGGAAGTACCTCTCATCTGATCAATGAGCAAGGAAATGAGGATAGGGACCATTGTAGTACTGATGGACACAACGTTGTATCTACCATACTCCCTATGCTAGGATGACCTTCATTGATCTGGAATCAATGATACTAGTCTGGGACCAGTTGTAGGAGTTGTACCCACTATGACACTGCCTTCAGGTCAGTAGAGGACTGGTCTGGGACCAGTGGTACATACTCTGAGACTGACTTCAAGGGAGTAGAGGACTGGTCTGGGACCAGTGGTACATACTCTGAGACTGACTTCAAGTCAATAAAGGACTAGTCTGGGACCAGTGAGAGTGGTACATACTATGACACTGACTTCGAGTCGGTTGAGGACTGCTCTAGGGCTAGTAGTACACACTTTGAGACTGACTTCGAGTCAGTGGAGAACGGTATGAGACATTCTCAATCAATTCTTCTTCTTCATGGTTCAGCAGAGAAGATCTGAGTAGAGCAGAGCTGAGAAGAGCTGAGTAGAGTAGAGCTAAGCAGAGCTGAGCTGAGCTGAGCTAAGAAGAGTTGAGTTGAGCTGAGCTGAGCAGAGTTGAGCTGACCAGAGCTAACCAGAGCTGAGAAAAGGAAAGCTAAGCTGAGCTGAGAAGAACAGAGCAGTGCAGGGCACTAATGGCAGAGATAGTACAGCTGGACATATGGATCAGCATATGGGGTTCTCCCTAGTTGAGAGGGAGTGTTAAAATTGGCAACTAGGGCCAAACTCCATGTGGGTCATCTTATTTATAGAAGCTGATATTTTTATTGGATCCCTCTCATCAAGAGGTGTAGGATTGATCTAAAGATCATCTGATTCTAACAAGTATTCACGAAATTATGAATTTATTTGTGTTATAAGAAATATTGTTAAGTCGGCCAGCATCTTATGTAGGCTCAGAAACTCAATAGACATGTCTATTCATCATCTACATTTTAGTATAAATAGAGGAGGACTTGAAGTCATTTTGAAACACTCTTCATGTGATCTCCTCTCCACATCTTGGGTTTTTGGAGAAGGAGAGACACTAATGAATACATTAACCTAGGATGATGCCCTTGCTACAGATGATGCCCTAATCCAACGCAGTCATGAAGACATCTATCCGCTATAAATGGGGACACCTTATCTGCAGCAAATGGAGACATATACGTAGGTTAGGGAGACTTGTATGATGTTCATAATGGAGACATATAGGTAGATCAGGAAGACTTATATGTTGTTCATGTTGAAGACTTATATGTTGTTCATGACGGAGATATTCCTACGCAATCATGAAGACTCATGTCCTTATACATTATACGTAGGGCATAGATATATTCCTACACAGTTATGAAGACTCATACGGAGTCAATGGTGACACTCAAACGCAGTCAAAGGAGACATGTAACATGTAGCTTCCTCTCTGAAATTACAAGTATAGTAGCCGCAGTCAAGAAGTGAATTGAACTCGGGTATAGGGACCAGCATTCAAGGGTGATAGAGAGCAGCAAGGTCACCTAATAGATAATCTCAACATAGAGATGTCTCTAAGGTACAGCCGTAACTAGTAGGTGTAATGATGAACAACAGTGATAGAATGTCATACCTGTAGTAGCCTTATCACAATGAACAACAATGATAGAATGGCATATCTATAGCAACCCTATTACAATGAACAGAAAAGGATGAACATTCTTAGATCATGATGATGAAAGATGCAACATCATGGGTAGCACAATGATGAATGAGACAACATGATGCAACTTGATGGTGCTACACGGTAAGGTGCAGCAAATGGATGACATGCAGCACTAAGATAGGTGAAGGAGTCACCACAGAGAATCAATTGAAGAAATATGTCTTCAACTGATCTCATGCAATATCAAAAGTCAAGTATGGACTTCTATTGTAAATGTACTATCTCTCTCACTTTCTCTTCTGAACTATGAAGAACATAAAAGAAGAATTGATCAAGGGTTTCCCCACATTGTGGGGTTTGTCCCTGGCTAGCGCCACATCGTGTGTCCTCTTTTCTTGGCTTGTCTTCTTTAATGCTGATGTGATTGCTAATCTGGAAAAGATATTGAGCTAACTATGAAAATTTAAATTAATTGCTCTAGCATAGAACATACCTAATCTTAACACATAGGGTAATTTCTCTTCTTCCTGACCTAAGGTTGCTCCTATGGCTTTGTGTGAGGCATCAACATGAATATGAAAAGGGAGGGCCCAGTTTGGGCCTCAAAGAATTGGTGCAGTGGTTAACTTACTCTTTAGAATGTCTAAGGCCTCTTGACAGCTCTTTAACCGTATAAACTCAGAATCTTTGGCCAACAACCCAAAAAAAGGAGAGGCCAACTTGTTGAAGTCCTTTATGAACCTTTAGTAGTATCCAGCTAACCCTAAGAAACTCTTGAAATCTCTCTGCTTTTGTGGAGGTGGGACCCTTTGGATGATTTCTATTTTGTTTGGGTCCACATGTAGTCCTTGCTAAGATATTAAATGACCTAGCACAATCCCTTCAATCATTAAGAATTCACATTTTTCTAGACTGAGAGACAGATTCATTTCAATGCATTTGTGTAATACTTTGACTAGGTTATTGAGGGCTTCTTGAAAATCACATCCATAAGGTGTAAAGTCATCCATATAGATTTCCACAGAATCATGTACTAATTCAGCAAAAATACTCAAGACTTCTCTCTGGAAAGTGGCAGGAGCATTGCTTAGGCCAAAAGGAAGGACCCTATAGGAAAAAGTACCCAAAGGATAGGTGAATGTGGTCTTATCCTGGTCTTCTGGGCAGATTTGGATTTGGTTGTACCCACTAAATCCATCTAGGAATGCAAAAACATTCTTCTCTACCAGGCCATCTAGCACTTGGTCAATGAAGGGTAAGGGAAAATGATCCTTCTTTGTGGCTTTGTTGAACTCCCTATAATCAACACAAATCCTCCACTTACCATTTTTCTTATGAACTAACAACAAAGGAGAGACCCACTCACTGTCTGAGATAGGGTAAATGAATCCTGCATCTAGCATTTTTTGCAGTTCTTCTTTGACTATGTCTTTAAGGGCTCGATTCATCCTCCTTTTTGGTTGCCTGATTGGCTTGGAACCTTCTTTGATGTATTTGTGGTGAGTACACACTAAGGGGTGTACTCTCTTCATTTCTTTATAACTCCAAGAGAAGACTTCTAGGTTCTCTCTCAACATGTTGCATAGTTTTTCCTCTTCTAAAGCAGAAAGAGATGGATTAATATTCAAAGTTTTTTCTAGGCCAAATTCTATGGTTTTTACATGAAGTGGATTGGAATTGGCCAAGCATAAGTCAATTGGATGATTTTTATAGGTTTCCCTTACTCCTTCTTCTAATGGTAGTGAACTAGGAATTGGACTTTGGAGCAGGTGTTCAATTAAGTCATCCTCATCTTGTTGTCCTCCTCCTATGGTTGCTTCCAAAGCATAAAGTTGGGCAGAATAAACCTCATCTTCTTCCACCTCCTCCAACCATAAAGGTAAATCATGTTCTAGGGTAGGTTGAGCAGGAGGGTATAGGACTAACTATTTGGACATATGCCCATTCTTGATGGTCATATTCCCAGCTCTGCAGCTAATGTAAGCATTAGTTGTGGACAACCATGGCCTCCCAAGGATGAGAGGGTAACCAGTAAGCTTAGCCTTAGGTTGGAGTACTAGGAAATATGTAGGGTACTCCCAAGAGTCAATGGAGACCATCACATCCTCCACAATTCCCTCAAGGGTGACTGTGGAACGGTCTGCAAGTTGCAGAACTATTGTGGTCTTCCTCAATGACCCTTGGAGGTTGATCTTGAGCATGGTGTCCCTGGTAATTACATTAATGGTAACTCCACGATCAATCAAGGTGTGTGGGACAATGGTTCCATTGATGTGCACATCTACTATAGGGCTTCCAGGGTCCAAGTATTTTGGACATATTACCTTCCCCAGCATAAAGTCATACAACTACCCAATGACATTAATAGTAGGGGCATCCCTTTTTCTTCTTCCTGGATGCTTGAAGCACTTCTCCTTAATCAAATTATTGTAAATGGGAACATCTTTGATTGCCTGGAGAAGGGGGATTTTTACACATAGATTTTTCAATTCTACCAAAAGTTCAATTTCTTCCAGGGTGGGCTGGAGTGGTTGGGCTAATCTCTCATGAAAGGGTGGATTTACTTTAAGGTTTCTTTCCTCTCTTTCTTCCTCAACCTCGCTATGTGGAGAGGGAGGTTGGTTATCAGGGATAATTCTCCCAGTCCTTAGGTTGATCTCCTGGATTTCTACAGCATAAGCTGGGTATTGTTGGACACCTAATCCTAAAGGGTTAGCGTGGAAGCCGAATGGACAAAGCAGTCCAAGGGACCTTGGGATGTGAATCCCAACGGTCACCAAATGTACTATAAATGTATATCATTTGTGAATAAAAAATACAATGCATGCTTTATCTTTCCATTTGTTCTCGTTAACCATGTCTGTTTAACATGGTATCAGAGCCATGATGTGTGGCCTGTTATTCCCTGAGCAACTGTTCTGACCACCGCCTCTGTCATTCCAGCGCTGCTCTCCCTCTGCCCTTCCAGCGCTGCACTGCCTCTGCCATAACTGAGAAACGCTGCCTGACAATTCATGATTATTCTCACCTGCGTTACTGGCTGTCCTGACAGGGTACTGAACAGTCAGACCATGTACAGTCGAATGCCTGTTGAATAATATTAACGCCAGAAAAAAGGAGCTAGTTGCAAATGCTGTGCGTTTGAATTTGTAACGCCCTCTTGTGAAAACGAAGAGTAAAATCATTGTTTTCGAGGAGGATATGGAAATCGTAACGTTCCTCTTGGTAATTCTGCACACAGGTCCCAGGTTATGAACAGAGGGGTGATAAGACTTACCGTGAAAAAAAAAACTGTGCATGCAGCTTGTGATTCAGCGCTGAATCACAAGCGGTAGAACTGTAATATCATCTCTTGAGAGTCAAATTTCAATACACAGAAATATTTTTCTCAGAAAATCCTAGGACGTGACTGAGGAGGAATTGTTTGTGCACCTTTGCGCTGTTTTTTGAAGCTTGAATGGACATTAGAGATGTCGATAAAGTAAAGTTAGAAACTTTCACTATTCCGTCGATCTGTGAATAATTCGTGAATCAATCTTTCAGGATAGCACTTTTATTTTATAGTCTCACTTTTTCTCCAAGAAATCATTTTATACATTCAAGAATTCAAGGGTCTAGACGAATTATGCAATGCCTATTTCAAACCCATTCTGAGACGTTGTAGTATGACGGTGACGATTTTCTCCTATCTTCTTTGTCGCTTCTTGTTGAGAAGTTAGGCGATGAAGGTTTCGGATATGGGTGGAAGGCCGTTTTGAAACTCAGTACCAGTCGTTCGAAATTATTGAAATGATTTTGTTTCAATGTGTTAATGTTCTATATACTAAAACCGAATATCGCACACTATTTCTGAACATAGTGTATGGAATACCTCTTTTGGACGGTTTTACAGGCCTACAGTAGAAACCAAACGCTTAGGGTCGCTTCCTGACAAAATTGCGTTGAACCACAAGCTGCAACGAGGCCTGGTGCATGTTTCATGGCAGAGGAGATCACAAGTATGATGTTCGCACTTCCATTCACATTTTACCATGCAAGGCTTGCATAAGCTTCCGCACATAAGACCGCAACGACTATGAAGGCAACGTTTCTCGCAGACATTTTTACAAAGAGGGCAGATCTCAGAGCAACCGGCCACGCATTGGTGGGCACATGGAAGATCCCTGAAACACCGTTCCTTGCACGGAATGTGTTTAGTACTTTGCCATGATGATCTTCCAAGACGTCTAAAAGACGTTTATGCAAATCTGGTAAATCGACCTCATCATTCTGAGTATCAAATTTAAGTTGGTGGCGCCGATTGAAGAGTCGGGTTCATAACTCGATTTTCTTGCAGTCTTATGAATCTTATATTATCAAATCGGTACGCTCTTAACTCCATTCATATCTTCTCAACATGAAATGGGTCTGAAATAGATGGAAGCTACTATATAAACAGATTTCTTACCATAGCTAGTGCAGTAGGTGAGCAGGGAAGATATCTCCACTGTTCAAGAGTATAATTTTGATCAGCAGAGGACTGAACCAAAACAACACAGAAATGTGCAGCTACACAGCAATGAAAAACATATATCACTGATAACAGTTGTTGAATTCGGAACATGAATTTCAATATGACCAAATATTGGTCCTTGTTGAGGCTTTGTGTCAACCTTTTTTTGTTGGTATACATTAAGCACACTCAGAAAATTATCGGCATAACAGAGTGAGGAATTATTTAAAGAGGAAGAGGAAATTTCAGATTCTAAAAGTATTATTTTGGCTGGGTTTGTTAGCAAAGATTATCTCTTCCAGAAAAAGTAGACTAAATTTTCATTCCATCAGAGGATCAATTCATGAAATCTGAATCTTGGCATTGATATCATTCATATAGTATCAACCATTAAGAATTAAAAGCTGTAGTAGGCTTCCTTGAGAGCTGAATTGCCCAAGTATGTACTGTCTAGTAGTCCAGATTGCTGTGTGTTGCCATCTAGCATGTTGTTGGTAAGCAGAAATATATATATATATA